>VDFB02323351.1:42040-63985 GCA_007258455.2 Sequoia sempervirens | reverse complement strand
GGAATTTCAAAATATAATAATCCGCACAATGAACACATTATGACATAATTCAAATAAAGACTTTACGTGCTTAATTATGATGCAACTGAAGGCATCTAATGAATACTTACGATACTAACTTAATAATATGTTAATAATTGTTAATATATAGTTATTATCCTATTATCTATTGTATAATATATTGAAATAATAATATTATATTAATATATTGTTATTATATATAATTTTTTTTTTTTTAATTATTACTATGTTAATAATAATAAATTAATATTTTACATATATCAATTAATACTAATTTATTATAATTTACAACTATAATATTAATAATTGTTCACATATATGTGGGTGGTTGGGTGGGCAATCCTCCACGTCAATGGAGGAATATTGGAGGAGTATGATTTGGCTACTGAGTGGACTTCATTGATGAGGTCATTGCCGCCGGTTTGAGTGGAGAGAGTGGTATTGACAGTTGGCATTTGTTTAGGAGTACTCCGTATGCGATGAGTACATGCATTGCAGATAGTTGGCGAAATGCTCTCATTTCAAGGATTACATTGGGTTAAAAGGAGGTGTAGGACGGTAGATCATGCAAAGATAGATTGCCTTGCATCACAATAATTCCTCACTCGTGTGATGTGAGGCCAAATTTGTTGTTGTGGGCATTATTTATGGGTGGTGTAGCTGACGAGTTGGTAGAGTGTGGGTTGTAGTGTTTATGTGGTGTCAAAATTGGTGGTGAGTTGGTCGGCTGTGTTCGACTTTTGGTGGTCTTTGAAGATGGTAAAGTTCGATTGCTCCAAGTTCATTATCTCAGTTTCTGTGGAGGGGCTGGAATCTTTTGGTGTAGACACACCCATTTCTTTGGTGGCGACAGAGCGACAAGCCGCATTAAGAGAAATTACTGATCAACAACTCAAGTGCATTTTGCTTGACAATGATCCTTTGGTTTTGGTCGCGGTCAAAATGGTTTTAGGGAAAGGCCATTTAGAGAGGAAGGAGTATGCAAGGGATAATGCTTATATCTCCTTGTGCTTCTTAGCCTTGTTGCTGGATGTTGAGGTTTCAAAGGTGGAGGCTAAGGACTTGCTTGTACGCTTGTGTTCGTGAGGACTTGGTGGGCGGATTAGAGGAAATTCTAAATGCTACAATTGTTGGGAAAGGGATTCTATGCCCAATGGATTTGGAGTTGCTATGGAAAACATACAAGGCTGTGAAGTTCTTCCCTTTCTTGCTGGATTTGAAAGGGGTAGAGCTTACGAGACACAAGATGGTTTCGGCGGCGGTGGTGGAATTTTTAAAAAGAAAGCTAGGGTTGGTGGCGGAGGATGGCATGGACTGGGTGGTGGATTTTGACACTTTTGCTAAGTTGAACGGGTTCCTCTGAAGTTGACTTTCTTTTTGTTTTGGCTTATTTCTTGCTCTTTTTGGTTGAATGTTTAGTTTATGGACTTATTGGTTCTGGCTTATATCGGCCATTTCTACTTGAATTATGCTTCCTTATTGATATGGCCGATGTGGTATGTGGTGGTTTTTTGGCTCTTGGCCGGGTGATGATATTTCCTCCTTTAATAGCCATTATGTAAAGCGTATTTAATTTTAATAATATAATATATCAAATTCTTACATATCAAAAAAAAATTGTTCACATATATTATTATACTTAGTATATTTAGAAGTTAGGATTAGTAATATTAATCTTATTAATATTAGTATTATATTATTATATAATTTTAATTTTTATAAGATTATATTATAATATTAGTTTTTTAATATTATAATTATTCTAATATATTATTATTCTTAGTATTATAATATTAATATTATAATCATGTATTAATAATATATTAATTATTATTTTTATAATATAATATAATTATATAATAATATACTCCATTAATATAATATAATAATTAAATTTATTGTAAACAAACAAATAAATATACTGATAATAACTATACTATAATATTATATAATATATATTAATAAGAATAATACTATTTATATTATTTTAAATATAAATAAATTTTATTGAAAAAAATAAACGTTTATTTTTATATATTATATAATAAGATAGGTAAGCTACTTGGTTTAAAGAAATTTGCAGGTTGCTTTTTTTTTTCTTCCAACGGCTCGCCTCCTCTTGAACCCAACTTCTTGATCTTTATTAAAATGCTTCGTTTCGTTTCTACTATGCTCGACATGAGCGTCGGCAAAAACCCGAAAACCACTCTTGCTGTGTGTAAAACCCTTGCGGTCTGTAATACTTTGTCCGTTTGCCCGCTTGCGCCTCTCAGGGGTGAGTGACACAGCTATTCTAGTGGAAGTTTCCATGGGCTACAAGTCTCTCTTCGTAATATCACCTTCCTTCCAACTAGTCGAAGTCTCTATTGGAAAAAGGGAAAGGGAACGCGGTAGACAATTTGGCTTGCTTTGTATGCAGGAATTGTATGTATAGTTACTGACTTCCAGAAAAGCCTCCCCATACTGCAGGGCTAGAGCCATTTTTAGAGTTGGGGCCGCGAATTTATTTGCGACATCCTTTCAGAAACAAATTTGACCAGAAATTGGAAGGGCAGCAAGTGGGAAAACCTTGATTTGCAGGGCGAGAGAAAGGGAAATAATGGAGGAGAAAGAAGCAGCCAGGGTGTTTTCCGAGCTGAAGCCTCTATGCACCCAGTTGTTTAAGATTTTAGGGGATTCTCAAGGGAATTCTCATTCGCTGCTACATTCTCTCACTGCATATGTTCAACAATCTCCGCCCCTGGCCTTAGATCCATGTCTCGAGTAAGATTTCTTAGCTCCCTCCTTTTCAACTCATCTCAATTCTCTGTATACTTTTACTTTACAGTGCTTTTATTTTACGTAGACAAGGCGTGATATCGAACAATTAAATAAACTAGAGCATGTCTGAACTTTGTGTGCTCGTCATGCTGAAAGTTTTATAAGCCCATTTAAATGTTTTTCTCCAAGGCAAAGTAAAACATGCAATGAGCCACGGAGGTGCCATTCAAATTCATTTTAAGTTTCTTATTCCATCAAAATTACAGGGCTTGGTAGTGTTGTTTATGTAAACTGTTTCAGTTTTCATGTGCGTATTCTACTTGGCAATGAAAACTACAGTTCGAATGCCGTCCAGTTGCAAATTTTTACTTGTGATAGTCACATGATTTTTATCCTATTCATGGCCGAGTCAAGGCATCTAAATTCCAATATTGAGTAGTTAAATTCTTAAAGGATTTTGCTTTAATTCAATTTGGTGATTTGCCTTAGCCATGAATATCTCTGCACATTAATAGAAGGCAAGACAGGAATCTATATACGCAATAAAATTTTACTCTTATTGAACTGAAGTGCATGGCTGCTGATATCAATTACATCAGTATATATCTAAATAATAAAGTATTTCAGGATCACAAAGTTTATAAGAGCCATACAGTGTATCATGCATCGAGCCAAACCAAAAAGCCAGGTCCTTATTCCAAACATCCTTAATCTCAAATTTGCTATTGTTAATGGATGGCCCCTACCATCTTTTAAAAACTGGCCTTCCAAAAAATCCTTCCGGAAATGTTTCCTACTGTCATTTGCATCCCCGTCTTGGAAACTTGGAGGAGCACAGGGAGACACCAATATGACCAACAAAAATTTGCATTCTAGTCCTTTTCTAAAAGCTTATAACAAGAGAAGAACTGAAAGACAAAGTGAGGAGTGCTCGAATTGATGTTAGAGACTAATTTGATCAGGAAGCAAGGGATTTACAACAGGGCCCAACCCTCATGCAAACCAATAGCCATAAAAAATATTATCTCATACAAACATTCCTATATAGCAATTTTTGTTACAATCAGGCCCAGGGGCATACGTGCATGTGGCAAGTCAAATTACAATAGCAGTAAGTTGTGTCATAGTCTACCTTCACTTGCAGGTAGAAGATTTACACATGCATTGTAAAGGAAATCTGCATTGGATCACAATCTGGTACCTCAGGAATGTATTTGTCATGCAAGTGATTACATTATTACAAACCTGTAAGGAAAACTAGGACTGATCTACCTCATTCTTGTATGCATTCATCAAAGTATTCAATCTAACGGGTAGGTTGCAATAACAAACACTGAGTGCCAATGGCCTCCTTGCACACAAGTGTGGGTCACAGTTAATAAAGGTAAGCTTTGATCCATGGAACAATGTAGCAACAACACACAACAAGGTTGACAACCACCTTGTACAAACCCAGTGCATCAAGCCCAAAAATAACCTTGACCCCCTGTCCAGCCCATCCCCACAATTAACTTAGATTTGATATCTTCTGCATAGCTATGAATCCCCTGTTCTGATTCTGTACGTGGCCACAAGACATTTGTAATACCATACACGAACCCACAGACCACCATCAGGCTCAACAATGCTGCCAAGGACAAGATGACAGCACTTGGACTTGACTCATTAAATTTAGATTGCCACCAGCCAAAGAAAGAGAACTTCAAGTCTAGGCACAGCTAGGGCATGACCATTACAACACAGAGAGTACATAACCACTAGCAATAGAGCCTTAAACAGCTTGGAGTCCATAGGGCATGGGCTACATGCTATCAAGTTTTGAGTTCTTCGCAAAAATCCACGACCCAAAGGATGATGGAGCTATATGCTTAAATCAATGACTGATATGCATTCATGCAGGCACAAGCAGCACAAGTTAAGCTGCTCCGAGGGCTTGTCTGTAATGAGAAATGAGCATTTTTAGGAGGCACATCATTGGAAGGCAATGGGAAAAGTCTTTCCATGCCATGTAGAAGAGGAGCTCCACCATGTTTAGCCAATAATATGTGACCACCATGGATGACGAGCCACCTTGATATAGCCTTCGGCCTGCCACCTCCAAAGGTGACACATGATTGGCAACAACTCACTGAAGAATCCAAGGCGGCCACCATACAAGGCAACATGAACCACTGTGACCAAAGCTGGATAGGACCCAAAGTATAGATACATATGAAGCCTTGACACAAGTTATCTCTGATCAGTACTCAACATAGGGCTACAAGAGCATGGAAGCACACAACTGTCATGAATTTTGACAGGGTGGGGCATACACAATTTAGAGTCAACAACTCTCAAAATCCTAAGAAGAATATTTGAATATGAAGCCTTGACATAAGTTGTTTCTGATCAGTACTCAACATAGGGCTACAAGAGCATGGAAGCACACAATTGTCACGAATTTTGACAGGCTGGGGCATACACAATTTAGAGCCAATACCTCCCAAAGTCCTAAGAAGAATATTTGAATAGAAAATAGCATGGGGATGGAAGTGGGGAACTGAGGAGTGGGGATTTGTCCCTGTGGATCAGAGCTCTGTAGATAATAAAGCTTATTTCACCCGAAATTATTTATTAGGGTTTTAATAAAAGTTAAACCATCACCTTAGGCCCCATGTTACCTTAAAAGGATACATAGAGGAAAATGAACCAGAGATTTCACTTCTAAGTTTTCCTGCATATGTTTTTAATTTTTTCCAGTATTATTGATGTATACTTTTATGGTTGCTAATTTTACTCCAATGTCTTACAACTTGGAGAAATCGATTGGCTCACTTTATCAGTAGTTTCTGGCTCTAAGGTTCATGCTAAAGATAGGTCACACCAAAGATAGGTGGATGGCATATGGCTGAGAATACAGGGTTAACAAAAATATTATTAGGGTAGTGTTCAGTTTTAAATTTTACTGACAGCAGACTCTTTGTACATGGTTTCATTTTTCAGCTTTATACTTGTCCCTCTCTTGCTGCTTTTGGATGCTTCAATAGCCTGCAGATCAACTAAAAGCATTCATTCTGCCGATATGCCTATCATAATCAGTGACAGTGTAGCTGAAGATGTTTTATCATGTTTGGAGGAAGTGTTGAAACGATGTTCATTAACATCTACAAACCAGGTAACTCGGAAGCATTAGTAATCATGTAAATATCAAATTAGAGTAAACTTTATGCACCTCTTGTTGAGCTATTACCATTAAAATTGCTTTTTGTTCTTTGGAGAATGCTGAAGGGTGGCAAACTTGCCATCCTTGTAGATCTAGTTTAAACTTTAATGATGAACTTGAGTTAACAAACTGCATTTGGAATCCTGATATGATGATACAATGCAGATTCTTAAAAATATTTTGTTGCTGTGGGATCATATGAAGTTGAACCTTTTTCATGCATATATAAATTCAAAATGGGCATTTTCAAAATGTTTATATTTACTGAAGTTTTTTTAATATTGTCTAATTCATGTTGGTAAATATGTAATATTATGTCATCTGATCAGTGTGTAGATGAACTCTGCTCTTACAGCCATCTATCTAAGCGTCATTGTTAAGCCATAAATTATGCAACCGAGTTTTATCACTACAAGCATACTACTACCATCTATTTATTCTCATCTTGAATTGTGAGGCTTTATATCATCCTTGTGCTTTGGGTTTTTCTTTTTTTAGCTAGTAAATGGTGTCTTTATTAGTTGAATTAAGTAATCTTTCATTATTTGATCTTTCCACTTTTTAAAAATTGAAGATTTTTGTTTTCTTTGTGAATTTGGTTGCACTGTTTAACTTCTTATGACTAAAATCTGTTCTTTTGCCAACAAAAAGCATATGATTGGAACTATGTTCCACCCCAATTTGGGGACTCGGACTGGGAGACAGCAGCAGATGCATTTTGGGAATGACAGTCCGGGGGCTACATTTTGGGGACTGCAGGGATACTCAAATGTCTACAAGTTTAACGATACATGACGTCAAAACTAAGGCAGTGACAGCAGTAGAGCAGTGATAAAAATATTAAAAATTATCATCAATAAATATTAAATATATCACAACAGCAGTGACAGCAATAAACAAAAATTTAAAAATTAAGACAGTGATAGCATTCACACTATAATAACAACAATATATATATCATAATTCATATTCATGGCTAAGTTTATATTACTGATAGTAACAGCAATAAAAAATTAAGATCTTTTTTTTTTATTTCATTGTTCAAATTTCAAACTCAAATTTTTTGGTAGACAACAGCATAGAAAAATATAGTAATAGTACTAAGTACAACTATGCCTCAACTGGGCTACCAATATCAAAAGAGCTCTTTGAATCTGAGTCACTCTATGGCTGAAGCTGTGGCTTGTCTAATGGAAGCCAGACCAATTGCGGTCGCATCTGCTCCTTGTCAATCTGCTGCCTAACATTTTTTGGATTTACATCTCAAAATGTGGCTGAGGTTTGTTGATACTTAAGAGTCTACTAATTCTGGAGTCTCAAGGCACTATGAATTGCAACTGGCTTCTTTGCTTGTCTAGAGATAAGTATTACTGACAATGACGGCAACAAAAATTTAAGGCAAATTTTTTTGATTTCATTGTTCAAATTTCAAACTCAAATTTTTGCATAGACAACAGCATAGAAAAATATAGTACTAGTACTAAGTAAAACTATGCCTCAACCGGGCTACCAGTATCAAAAGAGCTCTTTGAATCTGAGTCACTCTATGGCTGAAGCTGTGGCTTGTCCAATGGAAGCCAGACCAATTGTGGCTGCATTTGCTCCTTGTCAATCTGCTGACTAACATTTTTTGGATTAACATCCCAACATGTGGCTGAGGTTTATTGATACTTAAGAGTCTACTAATTCTGAAGTCTCAAGGCACTATGAATTGCAACTGGCTTCTTTGCTTGTTTAGAGATAAGTTTGTTCCTATTAATTGAGTGGATGAAGCCATAGTTGGATCAATTTCTCTTTGCAGTGGAGAGGAACTAACAATTTGTGAGAGTAGGTGAATGGCAAGTTGTTTTAGCTGTATTGTGTCCTTACCATGAAATTTTCACCATTCAATATGGTTTTTTTTGTGCAATAGTGATCCTATCCATTTAGCCTCTGGTTTGTTGAATGTAGAACCCTTAATATCAGAAAAATGAAGCCATTGCTCTTGAAGTATGGTTGCATCTTTAGCACTATACATCTTAGAAGGGCCTTCATAAACCCGACATCATCCTTAAAAGGTGTTTAACTTGGTTTAGTTGCATACCACTTGGAATTAAGACCATAGACAACCATATGAAGAGGGGTGACCATTGTGTTCACCTCTTTGTGATAATAGGCTTGATATGCTCCTCATAACATTGTAATCTAGGATCCTTGTCATGAATTGCTTGTCTCATTTGACAAGCATGTTAGCAAAGTCTCATGGATCTCTTTAAGGCTAGGAGAGTCTATATTTGCATATTTGATTACCCCAACAACAGGTAAGATGACAAGGCAAATATATCTGCAAACAATATTTAACAAATTAACAATATTAATTTTTAAATAAAAAATTGAAATTAAAACTAAAAATAAAAACAAAGTACAAACTTGTTATATAAAAATTTCTTGCCTAATAGTGGACCTCCAAGCATTATCAAGTACCCTTTGTCTCACCTTCTCTTCTTTTGTCTTTGATTCAACTCTCTTCTTACATTCTCCATAAACTAGTGTGGATAGTTAAGCATCCTATAGCTCCAACATCCTTTCCAACAAAATAAAATATCTTGCATGGTTAGTCTCAACTAGTTTGAGAAATTTTTTCTTCAAAATAATCGGAATAATGCAAGTAACTTGTGGTGGTTACACACAAACATGTGCATGTCTGTACCTTCGGTCATCGTTGTCTTCACCAAATCTGTTTTTCCGATGTCTTCCAAAGTATTGTTCAAAATATGTACACAACATGGAGTCCAAAAAATGTGTTTATAAGTGCTTTCAACCATAAGACCAATTATCTTATAAACACAAACTGAATTTGTCACAACTTGCACAACCTTACTACGTCCAACCTCCCCTATGACCTCATTCAAAAGGTCAAACTAGTAATTTGCATCTTTTTTTCATAGAGCAATCAACAACTTTAAGAAAGTAGAGAGCAACATGACATGTAACAATAATATTAATGAGTGACCCATGTCAAATATCAATCCACCCATCCATGACAATGTAACAACCACTCCTAATCCATGTTTGTCTCATCTCCTCCCTCAATATATTCACCTTTGATTATTGTCTGTTGAGAAGGGAGGTATGCATTTTGTGTTCTCTAGGGGCTGCATAAGAGGGTCCAATTGTAGTTGTATTTCTTAACATCTCTTTGAAATAAAGAGACTTTACCGCATGAAATGGGATAGCATGGGCATAAAAATTTTTGGCCATTGAATCATTACCTTGCTCATGTTGTTGCATATTCAACAACCCTATCACTATATTTTTTCCACTTGCAATAGAAGTGGCTTTCCTCTTCCCTCTATCATGTTTCTTTTTAGTTGATATATTGGAATACTTGTCAATAGATGGCAATGGCATGGATGCATGCGTATTAGTCATAGTTTTTGCCTTGCTCTCCTCAACCAACTTTGACATTTTAGCTTCTTGTTCCAATGTTATCTCTCCACAAACTCTAACCCCATGTCTACGCTCACCTAATGGTGTCAAACCCTAATTTAACTCCTATGAAAATCATTTTAGCAAACATGACAGTGAATGCATGCTGCTCCTAGCATATTTAACCTGCTCAAAATGGTGACAAATTGCAACAAGGGATTTTTGGAGTTGAAAGGGCTTTTTACAAACTTTTGAAGAGAGGATGAAGGGCATGCAAAATGGTTTTTTGGTGTTGCAACAACACTTGTGTTTGTATTTCTAGAAGAATGGGAATCCCCAACTCTCTCTTCAACTTCCCTTGGGTTTACTTCTGTTGCTTACATTTACTATTAAAGATGAAAATCAAAGAAATCTTTCACTATTTAATAGGTTGTTAGTGCTGTAGAATTGTGGTTTTGTGTGAGAGAAAATTGGAAAAAGAAACAAAGCCCCTAAGTTTCATGAAAAAAGGAAAAATAGAACCGATTGTTATTGTATGATTATATTAGTGTAAATCCTCCCTTAATGGCTGGAAATGTCTTGCAAATTGTAGTCCCTTTATTCCTCATCTAAAACATTGCTGGTCAAATTAGAATATCACAAATGTGTCTGTCTTCAAGCTGCTCAATTGAGAACTCAAAAGGAGAAAACTACAATGTAGAAATTGGAAGTGAAAGCTCTTAAGTTTTAATTGGCAGTAGGCACAAAGGAATAAACATTAGAAATGTTTATGTTCTACTTTTTAGGTGTTTAGGGTTGGATAAGGGGCATAGGAGTGCTTGTGAGACGCCCACACACTTTTAAAAACCTTTTTTCCCCCATAAATTTAAGTATTTTTTTTTGATACGTAAGGTAAATTCTATTGATTATAAGAGATAATTACAATCATTTGCAATGCAGGAGCCATAGATATCCATCACTAGTACAAAATTTACAGACCCATCGACTTCTAGTCATCGACCTAGACCCAAACACCAGACACCTATAAAAAAAAAGGGTTCAAAAAGCTAGCCGGAATGCGATTGCCAGCCAGCGTCGAGCTATCCCAAAAACCCCAAAATCGGCTCCCAACCAAAGCCACATATAATTTCAGAGAACGCCAAATAGTATGCTAATTATATCCATAGACCACTAACCCTGAACTGCCTAACCACCACCTAAAAACCATTCATTTTTGCAAATTGATCAAATGCAAGGATCTAATCAAAGTCGTTCACGGGCTTGAGCATCAACACCTTCTTGAGGAAGCTTACCCCATATGCCGCAATTTGTCGGTGCTTGACCAGAGCCATAACTTTTAGCTCCAACAATAGGGGATAGACTTTAACAACCTCTCTAGGTACTTTCATTAGTGGAAGATGACAAGGCCGAGGCGCTCTATGACCCAGAAATGTTGCGTACAGGATCTCGTCCAGCCCACCCAAAAGCTCTTTCTTGACGAGTTTATAGACTATCGCCTTCGCCTCTGCTTTTGGTTTGCAAACATCAAGCATAGAGGTCAGGAACCGAGAGACAATGTGGGTGCTAACCTGGAAAGTTTCCAAGTTTGATAAATGCCTCTTGCCCAGTATCATTTTGACCGCCACCATCGTATGATGATCTATCCTGAGCATTATTCTCTTTAACCACTGGTCGGTTATCGCCTTGAAAGGAATCTGCCAAACTTTGCAATCTAGATGGATAGGTGTGTTGAGACCCAAGCTCATGAGTGACTTCGCAGACATCTCCACTATGAACTTGGATCTTTCTACCATTCCCACAATCAGAGTGCAAGACAAGAAATTGAAACCAAACTTTTGGAAAAACCATGCCACCCTCTGTTATTTATGGTTCTTGATTCGCCAAAGCTTACCGCACTTACAACGTTGTGCAAAAGCGTGCGTGCCACCTAATTTTTTCTTCTCTCTTGCCACCCAGAGGCTAGCATACATGATGAGGAGTCATGAGATGCCAACAAGGAGGTACGCATTATCTAGTCTTATAAACCATAGATTTACCTCTTAATGCCATTGTTAATGTCGACAGAAATGACACGATAAACAAGAGGCATTAATTAAACATCATTTCGCTTAGCCACGCCAGCCACCGAACCGCCCAACTTGCTCGGTCATCATTTCCAAAAAGACTCCCTGTGAAAAGAATTCCCCTTGCCTACTCGGATTGCCAGAGTGTCATGCCAAGTTTTATTGCAACCTTGCCTTAAGAGAACCCAGGCTTTCCACAAGAAAATATGTGGAAAGGTGCCCACCCATCTGCCCACCCATAAATTTAAGTATTTTTAAAACAATTGAAATTTCCCCTTTTCTGTTGGGGATGCTTGGATTTCCCTTGGATGGTTGAGGGATGTTTCAAAATTCCCCAAGATGGCCAGACATCTCGTATATGTTTCCCACCTATTTATGTTGTTTTGTGGGTGTCTTGCAAATTTGACTATTGTCCTATCATCTTGGAAATGTTATGGGGGATGTGGACATTGGTTTTAGGGCTAGGCATACATCCTCATGGAACACAAAATTGGCATTATCCTAATAAGGTGTGTAGATATGCTTTAAGTAGTGGGAGCATGTTATGCATACTTGCATGTTGTATAATCTTTCCTTGTCAGGTTACTTGATTATTGATATTTGGTCTTTTTTAACATGCTATGGGCTTTCTTTATTTTCACCTTGAGGCATTAACTGAAAAGAAATAAAATGTACACTATAAATTACTTTACTCTTTCACGTGTTAACTAACTTAACAAATTTGCTTAATTCTAATGTAATAAAAAATAACAATATTAGATCTATGATAAGTAAATTTATCATGAGAGTTAGGAATTGGAAAAGCAATTGATATTGAACTAACCTACTAAAATAAGGGTCAAGAAAACATGTTTGGTTTGGAGTATGAGACTAATAGGGGGTCAAGAAAACTTCTATTGACATGTTTTGTATGTACATACAACTTTAGATGAAATTCACAATGAACTTTACCTCTCTTCAAAGAGAATTAAGTTTTGGTACATAACTTCATCATCCCAAGGCTTCGAATGTTAGTTCTTGACTTACAAGGTAACTCAATAGTTCAATGTGGATATTGTTTAACAAAGGGCACTTATGGTTCAAGAGTCTCAAGAATAAAGGTTTTTGACAACTTTGATGTCTAATAGACATTGGTGTTTGAGTCCAAGAACATTTTTAGACCTTGAATGTTGGGGAACTTCTAGCGTCCACTCGCCTAACTGTATTTAGCCCGTTACACATGTAAACATTGGAAAGTGTCTTTTGATCACCTATTACCTTGCTTAAAGTTGAGAGTGTTGGAAATATTACATCTTAGGTGTAGTTAATTAAATATGGAGCATGCAACCTAAGTTTCTATTAGGTCACCTCCTCCTAGAATAGTTAATATGTTAGATTAAGTAAACAACATTTAGGGGTTAGTTGTCGGAAAGGTTCCCATAGGGTGGGTAAATCATGAAAGGGCTTTATAAAGCCATGTCTTGCAGTGTAAAATTACTCACGCATGCAATATAATAATATTTACTATTCATTTTGTGTTCAATATGTGAGTGCAATTTCCTATGCATCAATTGTCTAATCCATTTCAATAGAGAGGAGAAAGAAAAATGGTTTAGTGCAATTGAGGGATTGTCTTAGTAAGTCCTCTAAGTGGCATATTTCAGCCTCAACATATAGTAGGTAAATTTGGGAGTGAGATTTCAATGTGTAGGTATTGGTGGTAGTGTGTACATGTCACATCCCCGGCTACCTCCATGGTGGATGTTGGAAAGTAAAGAAATAATAAAAAAAAAAAATAATAGACTAAGAAAATGAATAGGGAGGTGATGACTCTATTTTCGGGGCTGAAGAAAATCAGGCATTTATATGAGTTAATCTCCTCCATACAGTGAGGAGACAACTTGAAATAAATAAGAATGGTCGCACAGTTGATAAGCATTGCGTTTCACCTCTTTGGCCATCTAAAAAAGTATAGGGAAAGGACGAGATATGGCACACAGGGTAGGAAAATGGACCCACAACCCTTCATAAATCAACATTTTTGGGCTTTGTTTTTTGAGAGGAAGGAAAAGTAAGACGTGAGAAGTCAATAGGAGATTTCACTAGATTTTTCTATGGTTGAGCATTAAATTGGAAAGGACATGAAGATTGGTGTGAGACATGGCACCCCTATCCAGGAGAGACCAAATTCTACTAATCACATGGAAAATAAACACCTACATAGCTTTAAAAAAACTCTCATGATCCCTCCATGGGGAAGGTGTGCTATTTTGGAGAGTAATGATTTCAGGAGAGACGAGTTGGACGAAGGACATGAGGAAGAAAAATGCATAGTAAGGTGAGAAGAAATGGTTGAAGGGCATGAGGGAGAGAATAGGTGAGAGGAGAAAGAAAAGGGGGATAGTGTGTGAGAACAGGAGGGCAAAGAGACTGAGTGAGAGAAAAAGAGGAGAAGTCGAAGAGTGTGTGCATAAGAAGGGCATAGCAGATTTTAAAACCCTCACAACTGGAGGAAATGAGTGAAAAAAATGCAGAAAGTTCAGGAGGAAAGAGTAGAGAAAAATGTAAGAAGGAAGATATTGCATAGGAAGGGAGGAGTACAATGCAGAGTAAGGCGTGGAGACATCTTGGGGTTTAGATAGCAAAGGAAAAGACAATGAGAGGAGAGGGTTGAAACAGATTTGGTGAAAAGGCTTTAGAAACTTTCAAGCAAATGCAATTGGCAGATTGGGCGTGGTGTTGACGTAACCTGTAGGTGTATCACATTCTCATCACTAGGGGTTAGTTGGCATTAAAATTAGACTCTACAACTATTGATAGCATCCTCACTACGTATGCTAGAGTCCCAATTTAATAGAGTGAAAGCAGATTTGAAGAAATTAGGAATACTTGGGAATTACTGGAGTGATATGTGCAGGAATACTTCAGCCAAGCTAAGTAGATGTTTTATTTATACATTTCCACTTCATTCTCCTTTTGATTCATTGCATAAATTGGTCTGCACATATTTCAATACACGATAGAATAAATTCGATTACCATGTTTAAAAAGGGTATCTATGTAGCTCATACATATTGGTCTCTAATCAAGAATCTCATCAGGATAGGTGAAACAACTGCAAAGATAACATACAATAATCAGGAGAAACCTTGCAATGGTCTTCAGACTAATCTATGTTGAAACAATCATTGATAGACCTTTCTTTCATCTCATTACAATACTTCCCTTAGTGGCTGAACAAGTCTTGAGAAATGTCATGTAGCATTTTATGTGACCAATATTTTGATATGTAATACAAAGGGATAAGAAAAATATTATAGCATATATGTATAAGGAAATTCATGTCTTCACTCGGAAAAAAAAAATAGGGAACACTTAATATCCTTATGTTCATTTAGATATTTTATTTATACATTTCCACTTCATTCTCCTTTTGATTCATTGCATAAATTGGTCTGCACATATTTCAATACACGATTATTTAGATATTTTATTTATACATTTCCACTTCATTCTCCTTTTGATTCATTGCATAAATTGGTCTGCACATATTTCAATACACGATAGAATAAATTCGATTACCATGTTTAAAAAGGGTATCTATGTAGCTCATACATATTGGTCTCTAATTAAGAATCTCGTTAGGATAGGTGAAACAACTGCAAATATAACATACAATGATCAGGAGAAACCTTGCAATGGTCTTCAGACTAATCTATGTTGAAACAATCATTGATAGACCTTTCTTTCATCTCATTACAATACTTCCCTTAGTGGCTGAACAAGTCTTGAGAAATGTCATGTAGCATTTTATGTGACCAATATTTTGATATGTAATACAAAGGGTAAGAAAAATATTATAGCATATATGTATAAGGAAATTCATGTCTTCACTCGGAAAAAAAAAATAGGGAACACTTAATATCCTTATGTTCTTAACATTAATATGTGAATGCATGTGTAAATCAAGAAGAAATTCTATGGTGTTAAACCACAAAATCATATAGGTCATCGCTCCTTAAAAATGATATGAGTATATATGAATTGAGCATTAATAAATCAAATAATGTAATGGAATGGCTTGCTACTATTGCTTAATAATAGGAATAGGGAGGGGGGGAGACAAATAAATATAGTCATCTAATTGCATTTCCTTGAAATATATTACATGAGAATAACACAATGAGTTATGTCATTTGATTACATGTAGCTCTCTTCTAGGGATTTTCAAGAGGTTAGGATGAGCTATGTGGTATAATTATGTCATCATGGTTATTATCAACAATATGTATCAACTACCATACTTAATCATAAGACTTGTTGTCTTCAAGATCTTTAGGAGTGCAATAGAAACATGTGTGTGTTTCTATAATCAGTATAAACGAAACCTTGGGATGTTCTAGTTAGATTAGGAATAATATTGGCAGTGAGGTTCAATCTCGACGTAATGGGATGGAAGTGTCACGATATAGGTTTATTAAATTGGGATACACGGTTGGAATAGTTAAAAATACTCCTACAAATGGTAGTGAAGAGTATTATTTGAGTTCTTCAATTGTGACTCCCATATATGGGATGTGTAGTCTTTTATTATTATTTCTCACTCAAATACTTAGAACCATTAAATCTGTTTATATGATTAGTATTTATCTATGAAACATTCCCATGATAACTATTGCAAATGGGTCAAAGATTTGATAGTACCTTGTTGTTAGTTCATTCTTGTGGAATTAAAAGTTCTCAAAACGTTTGAGTTGCAAACCTTATTCCTGGTCAAAGTAGTGTACCTGACACATGTTGATATCATGTCTATTGCTAGTAAAAGGGAAGTGTGGGAATTCTAGTTACCAAATGAAGTGTGTAAATAAACCTAAGAATGGTATTTGGGTATTGGGCTAGTAAGGGATTTCATATGACTAAAGTTATTTATGGACCCCACCCCTCGAATAGAAAACACTCAATATTAAACCTATTAGACAAATTTCAAGTGGAAGCGAATTCCTATGGGTTTGTGTGAGCCAAGGTAGTTTAGTGTTGTATAATAAGCCTAACCTCTACGTTGATAAGAGGAACTCGAGGACATTCAAGTTGGTTTATGAATAATAATGGGTCGAGTTTAAATCAAGACCTCGATATCCTTAAAGGTAGGTGTTATAGTATGGGTTGTTAATTTATATATTTATGTATGTTTTCCTAAATTCTGATAAGCATTAATAATGAAAGAAAAACATTAAGAAAACCTTGATTATGGGGAAACTTGTGTGTATACGTCCCTTGAGAGACCATGTGAGGATAACTACGCATGACTTTGATCCGTTTGGAAGTGGGTATGTAGGCATTCCTTGGGCAAAGGATGCCTCTATGACCTCAAGTCCGTAGGGGGAGGGTTTAGGGGGATAACTCCAAGGGTTGGGGTTGTTCCTTATTGGTTTGACCTTTCCTCCTCTGTAAGCTTTAGTTTGAGGTTGAAATGGGTACCGAATGTGTATGAAACGAGTTAAGGAAGTCTAATATCGTGTATTTAATACATAATATGCTTTTATATAGTAAGTTGAATGAAGAAAGAGATTGACTACTTTATAATTGGTATTTGATTATATATTTGTTGGGTAAAGGCCATCTCGTGTTGGTTCCATGTGACTTTTATGTGTTGTGAAAACTGACTCCATATCTAGAGGTCTCTTTGTGTATTTGTTGATTGTGATTGTGATTCATGTTATGTATGACCTGCCTAAAAGTGAACCTCTGGGATATTTGAGTAGTGACAGGCAGTCATTGGTTTGTGCCAATGACTGATGTCTAGGCTAATGCTAGGGATTAGCTGGCATTCACCTGGTTGACAGAGGTGAAGGTTGCTATGGGCTGCCCTAGTTATGATTAAGATACGGTAATGGTTGCACAGGTAGGACCCATCTATGTGGGTAACGGTAATATGGGGCTAACCGTTGTATTGAGGGGGTTCACTGGCTATCATTGAGGTCACGAAAGTGACCGATGCCAATGTTACTTGAGATTGTAAAGAAGATAGCTAACAATATCACTACGGTTACAAAGTGATATATGTTGGGAGCTACTTCTTCCTGGGTGGACAGACTTGTCGTCGGTGGTCAATAGGCAATTGAAGTCGGAATCCACTGGGTTATGGTAGGTTCACTGTTTGGGGAAAACCTTGGTATGATGGACGGACCCGTGGTGTAGTATGGGATGCATCGAATCCTCTTCCCATTTGTCTAATGGTGCAGAAGACTGGAAGAAAGGATAGGACCCACAGTGTAGTGCACAATGCACCGATATTCTTTCTATTTGGTATGCATTGTGGACAGGTGTTAGTCAGCCATTATGATGTGTAAGCTTGTCACTGTGTATGTGATGTATGTTGGAGCTTGTCACTATGTATTTGTGATGTATGTTGGAGCTTGTCACTATGTATGTGATATATGTTGGAGCTCGTCACCATGTATTTGTGATGTACGTTGGAGCTTGTTATTGTGTATTTGTGATGTATGTTGGAGCTAGTCATTGTGTGTGATGCGCTGGATCTAGTCATTATGTATTTGTGATGTATGCAGGAGCTAGTTTGTAATGTAATTGTGATATGTGTATGAGCTAGTCACTAATGTACTTGTGAGGTGCAAATGAGATAGTCACAGTTGTACTTGTGATGTACATATGAGCTAATCACCATTGTACTTGTGATCTGTGTATGATCCAGTCATTTTGGTACGTGTGATGTGTATGAGCTAGTTAGCTTGTGTATATGGAGGTATGCTCGTGATAGTCAATGTGTATGGTCTTGAGATTATAGTATGATGACCCCTTGTGAATATTGTGAATGTGTGTACACTAATGCTTGGTATGGACTCGACACTTTATGGCAAAGTTATTATCATTATATTATAATTGGCTAAGTTGATAGCTTACATATATTTAATAATAATCATGGGTTAAAAGCGAGATCAAAGATCTCATGCAAGAGGAGAGAATGAACTCCCTCTAATATTTTGGGGCAAACTAAGAAGCCTCTAATTCACATGAGAGGATATGTAGGTAGGGTCACCATGAACCGTTGAGGTTTAGGTCCGAGTCTAGGAATGACCCCGGTTGTATGAGGTTAACATTTTTGAGTATAAGCATATAAGTAGTGATGTTGATTTTGTTAGTATAGAATATTTTGCCTAGAATATTCCTCTAGATAAGTTTGCTAGTTGCTAAATTGTTAGGATAATGATTGCTTAGTTGTGCAATCTTGCATAGAGTTGCATGCCTATTTTCTAGTTGGCAGTTGCTATTCTAGATGGCTCATCTCCTACTATATATATTGTACTCATTCCTAAACTATTATTATTGAATGCAATAATTTACAGTTTATTCTTCATCTCAATTTGTGCAATTGTGTAATTTGCAACTCAACTAGTAATCTTGAAATTCTCACATGGTATCAAAGCAAAGGTTAGTTTGAGTTTACATTCATTTTATATTGCAGGGCAGAAAATTATGGAGGCAGATGTGAATATTGATCAGTGCATGCACTCTTTCCTATTTTCATGCATTAGGTTTGCATTTTCTTTTTGATCTCTGCTAATAGTGCATTGCAGCTACTATGCTGCAGTGTCCTCCAAGAAGGTCTCGCAGAGAGTGAAACTTTTGCTTTGTGAAAGTCTTCGTGAAGATGTAAGCAGTCTGTTCAAAAGTGGGATAGTACTGCAAGTCGATGAAGAATGCTTGAAAACAAAAGCTGACCCAGTGTTTGCAAGCAACATGTCTTCCCTTGGGAAGAAACAAATCCATAGGCTGATGAAGAAGCCACTCCATGTCCAACTAAAAGGAGGAAGGATGAAGTCTCAACATGTGTGTCTCTAAAAACTGAGTAGGAGTCTCCAAGCTTGAATAAACCACGACAAAATCATGGCCAAATCAACCAAGAAACATGATAAATCAAGCGAATAAGGAAACTCATGGATGCCAATCTCCAAAGGAAATGAAGATGGGATAACAACTGTGTTGAAACTGTCATCAAAGAGGAGAGAAACCCCCTCAAGTGTGTCATCCAAATCTATAGTATGAGACTCCACAAACAAGTTAGAAATCCCTATCAAATATTCATCCCACAAAGCAAGATTTGAAAAACTATGATCATCCTGCTAAATAGAAGCACTGATAATTGAAGAAGCAAGAGGTGGAGGAGTAGGAAGCTCAACACTGGTCTTTAGAATACCAAGGTTTAGATGACCAAACTTCTCACAACATGATTCACACTTGATGGATGAGTGTGATATGCAGTCAAAGGAACATAAAATGTGAAAAGGAATACAAACGAGATGAATGATCATCCATCGCGATAGCAATGATATCCCTAGTCTCCAAGTCCCTTATGTAGACTCCATCAAGAGTGAACTCAATTGTCTTACCTTGCCCACTATGAGTAACTTAATAAATAGAAAGGAGATTTGATGTCAAAGAAGGAACACAAAGTACATTATTAATAGTTCCATCCTCCATATCAATAGAACCTTTCCCACATACCTTCATATATGTATTGTTACCCATCAAAATATTAGGTGAATCACAAGGCACAAATGAAGAGAACATATCCTTAGAACATGCCATATGATGAGAGGCACCTGAATCTAGAAGCTATTTGTAGGACTAAGGATGTGTGGATGCAGTGAGTGCATATCCTTTCATCATGTCTAATCCGTGCGCCATAGTGGTTGACCCTAATTCTGAAGCAACTATAGTGGATGTAGAGGATGATTCTGAAGACACAAATGAAGGCAGCTGAATATGATTCTTTTGTAGAAGATGTTTCAGCTCATCAATTTGCTTGGCATAGCACTTATGCTCGTCATGTCTTGGCTTTTTGCAATTTGCACATATTGGGCATTCCTTCTTTTCTTTGCCTTTGGATTGCTGATTGGGTTTCAAATTGTTCTTCCCACTTGCATGCATACATAGCAAATGCATGAGCTTTGGAATTTTTTAATGTACCCATCTTTATGAGCTTATCTTGCTCATGTATCAGGAATTCAATAAAAGCATTGAGTGTGGACATCTTCCAAGTTGCTCCTATTTCAAGCCTGACTGTGTGAAAAGTGGAGACAAATACAACATACTATGTACCCAATTTTGACAAAATAGCAAGAATTAATTTGTTTTCTTCTTGGGATTTGTCAATTCCGGATCCTTTCTATTGAAGTAATAAGGCCTTGAACTTTGTGAAAAAGTCTTGAATGTTTTCAAAACTACTCAGATCGAATGAGTTGAGCTCATTTTCAAGGATGTGACCCCGCATCTCATCTTGCTTCCCAAAAAGAGTCTCTAGTGTAGTCCAAACCTCATTTGGAGTTTTGCATGCTTTGACATGAAACAACAATTTTGGAGACATGGATAAGCATAGGAGACCGAAAGCCTCGTCCATGTGGTTGAAATATTTGGATTTTTCAACTGCAAAATTTGGTTCAATCTCTGTTACCATGACTATCCGATACAAGCCTCTACATCTAAGCTGAAGTAGAATCTTTGGCTTCCATTCAAAATAGTTATATGGTGTGAGAATTGTAGAGGTTGGAAATTCCATTCTTTCTAATAGCTTTAATCTTCAGTACCTGCAAAATAATTGTTTATGCTCCTTTTTCCTAGCCCCCGTGTGCTCTGATACCATGTAAATTTTTTAATAAACCTGCACAACATAGTTGACTTGCAAAATAGAAAATTTTAGAGCAAAAATGAATGCAAACTTTCTGATTATACACATTGAAAAATGCAGAATTTAGAAAGTTAAAGCCAACCGTAGGAATAAAGCATGGAGGAAACGCAAGGGAATTTTAGGAAAAAAACAAAGAGTTTCCTTGGTTAGCTTACAGTCAAACAAAGCAAAGCAGATATCTTGCTAAGTTGAACAACAATTGCTAATTTGCGCTAACAAATTTGTCATCACTAGGATGGATGAAGAAATTTTGTAATTATCTCTTCAAATTTAGTTGAAGATGCTTGGTCGGTCAAGTTGGTAGTTGATGCTAATTGAACACACGTAGCGCCCAAGGGGCGGATTTTACATTGGTATCAGAGCAACCAGGTTCAAACACTGGACCTATGAGGTTCACTTGACTTTGGCTTATGTTATCTTACATTACCAACTGACCATAACCAAGGTGGTCACTTGATATGTATATAATTGTTTTGAATATCTTAAATGGACTTTTAAGCTCGTAGGAATAGATGGCTAGTCCTAACCAAGAAAACTTGGATGGGTGAAAAGAGAATTTTGATATAAAAATTATAATGAAAATCAGAGTGCGTAGCGGAAGGTTAAGTTAGTACTTGATGATAGCTATCTCACCTCAATCTCTTGTTGGATTTGATTTTACCCCTTGTTATGAGGAAAAAAAAATTCATTTCATATTTAAAAGTATTAAGAATCTTTATCTTTTTACGGACAAGAATTGCTAGGAATATGAAAGGCAAATAACTGAGGGCATATGTTTGAATGGGTAGGTTGTGACTACCTTAATA
>VDFB02323351.1:0-42020 GCA_007258455.2 Sequoia sempervirens | reverse complement strand
TTATTTCGATCCTCGTAGGCTGACAGATGGGTGCAGAGGATCATTGGAGACAGTTGCTCAGTGTTTGGTAGCTCCAGTATTGCAGTTGTTTCAGGTTGGGCCTTCGCAGAATCTTCCAGAGTGCTTTTTCAGGAACTTTCTATTTTTAGAAAGTTAGGTCAGGCGGAAGCTACTATTTTGGGCAGGGCACCTGGTTCAACCATTCAGCTCAGAGTCGACCCAGTTCCTCAGTTTGGCAGTCAGACGGAGAAATATTGGAATATTTAATGGTTTAATGAAATAATTAATATTTTGACTTTATATTAAAGTCACGTTATTAATTATTTAAATATTTAATTAAATTGGCCATATTATAAAGTATTTATTATACTTTATAATAAAGTATTAATATTTGATAAAATGAATATTTATTATTCATTAAATAAGGCGCCAATTATTAAATGTTTTTCTCCTAAGTTAAAAGCGCATGAATTAATCATTTTTTTTTTTAAATGATTATTAAAAAAGAGCTTGGGTCGAATTTCTCAAAGGGCAGTATATATTCTCAGAAAGGACAAATCGAACTATTATGATATGATTATTGAACTTGTCTTTTATTGAGAGCTTTGGAGTTTGTGAGAAACAAGGGTTTCTGCAGATTACCAGCCATTGGAGAACGAAAACTCTTCGATGTGCAGCAATCTGAGGTTGTGAGAGATCAGCTGAAGAGTGCTATCAGAGTGGCTTCATTCAGGAGCCATACTTGTGCTTAAATTTGAAGAATTTTATTGAGGGTTTGAGCGTTGACAGTTTAATCTATTGCAGACCTAAGGTATTTATCATTGGCAGCCATTATCAAACAGATTTCAAGTTTTTATCTGCTGCTACAGTGACGTGTGAACAGTACCCGCGCTACAGTGACGCATGAACAGTACCCATGCTACAGTAAAAATGCTACAGTGATTCGCTACAGTGATATGCTTGGTTGGTGTTGCTTCATCGACATTTTGAGAGGGTTTCTCTTGCTGTGATCATTTCCAGAATTTGCCAGTATGCTGATATGAAGTCTGTTGTAGCTGATCAGAGGGTTTCAAGGCACGTTTACCTGTGAGTTTATAAATTGTAACTCCTAGATTTTCTGGGTATTGTTGTTTTAGATAATAGGGGTTATTTTATGAACTGGGTTGTCAATACATTATGAAAATAATGAGTATTTAAGCTGGTATAAAAATCTGGAATTTTCAGCTGTGTATTTCCATTGCAATTTCAGTTTTGGGTAAAAAAATTATTATTGCAACATCTCGTATTTTGCGGCATTATATTTTTGTATCAAATCATTGGCAATATATGATCAAAACACAAAGAAAAGCACAAACCCATCAAACACAAGACAAAAAAACTTTATTATTCAGCATAGTTGGGGTTGAGAGACACCTGGTCTCTTACATTTATATGAATTGATCTCCTCCATACGGTGAGGAGACAACTTGAAATAAATAAGAATGGTTGCATAGTTGATAAGCATTGCGTTTCACCTCTTTGACCATCTGAAAAAGTATAGGCCAAGGATGAGATATGGCACGTAGGGCAGGAAAATGGACCCACGACCCTTCATAAATCAACATTTTTGGGCTTTGTTTTTTGAGAGGAAGGCAAAGTAAGATGCAAGGAGAAGTCAATAGGAGATTTCACCATATTTTTCTATGGTTGAGCATTAAATTGGAAAGGACATGAAGAATGGTGCGAGACATGGTACCCCTATCCATGAGAGACCAATCACATGGAAAATAAACACCTACGCAACTTTAAAAGAGTTCTCATGACCCCTCCATGGGGAAGGTGTGCTATTTTGGAGGGGAGCGATTGCAGGAGAGACGAGTTGGACGAAGGACACGAGGAGGAAAAATGCAGAGTAAGGTGAGAAGAACGGGTTGAAGGGCATGAGGGGGAGAACATATGAGAGGAGAAAGAAAAGGGAGACAGTGTGTGAGAACAGGAGGGCAGAGAGAGCGTATGAGAAAAAGAGAAGTTGAAGAGTGTGCATAAGAAGGGTAGAGCAGATTTTAAAATCCTCACGATTGGAGGAAATGAGTGAAAAAAATGCAGAAAGCTCAGGAGGAAAAGAGTTGGGCATGATTTAAGCAGTGAGTTCCACCAATTAACAAATCATTAAGCTTGTAGAATATATAGGAAATTTCAATATAACTAAAACAATCCTTCATTTTGATATAAAATACTGCTACAGTTCATTTTTTCAGCACTACAAGATGATTCTTTTCTTTTTGATAGGAAACATTATGCTTCCGGTTCCACAATGTCTATATACTATCATGCATATACTTATGCTTCCCACTTGATTATACAATTGTCACTACCCTGCCCACTTATCAATAAAACTTGATGGCCAGTGTCAAATTGAAGCTCCAAATTATCACACTTTGTTAGCATCAGAAAAGGAAATTTGTCCCAACCTAACCTTGATAATCTAAACAACCACCTCAGTATTATTGTTGACAATTGAAATGTTAAAATTCTTTTGAATATTCAGGATCATAAAAATTCGAAGAAAACAAACCTCTTTAGGTTGATATCAAGCCAATAGAGTTTCATTTCAGTTTAGTCTGGCTTTCTATATTTACTTTTGGCAAGTACTTTTATAAGGTTCTGATATGTTAAAAAAATAAGATAGAAGCCTTACTTAGTATTTATGATATTGTCCACTATTTCCCACTAAATTGCGTCTTTGGATTTATATACATGGAAAGCATTACTACGAGCCTAAGGCAAATGACAATAGTGTGGCATATAGAGAAAAAAAAAGCACATCTCTTAACCATTCCATGTTAATGTCCTTAACATCAAATGTAGAAGCATACCAATGAATGTGTCTCTATTTTAATGCCCTTAACATCTATTAGAAATATACGTCCATTCAAGGTTGCCTACCTACGATTTGCCTAGGCAACATGATGAAATCTAGTGAATCTTTGATGGTGAACTATGTTCTAGTGGCCAATGCACAGTTCTGTGCTAAAAATCAACGAAAAAACAATTAAATAGCAATTTCCCACAATTATTGAACTTGTGATCATCCCCCTACTCATGCACAAACTACCAACAAAGATACTACAATGCATGTCACTCAAGCTTAGGCAGACCTAAGAGCTTACTAGAGGCACAATAGCTCCTTGAAATCCCTCATCAGTCATTTGCTTGGTGGCATGCAATGAGAAAAGTGTCATGCAATGAGAAAAGTGTCATGTAAAAGGATTACTACTATTATGATGATTTGCTTTAAACTACTATTATTAACCATATTAAGGAATCATTTAGAGATTGAGACAACATAAATTGGAACAAGGGCTTCATTGTGCTATTCATCAACAATGCCTTACGCCAAACATGATATACATTCATAGGCTTTGGTTGCAATAGGGTTATGCACATCCAATGCTTTTATGCAAAACACATTCTCATATTCACCTACCACTAACATAACTAACTTTTCTCTATCACCCTCTATAGTAGTCTATATCCCTCCTCTCTCTCTTTTACTATTTCCATTTTCCTTATATAGCCCTTTAGTGTCATTTAAATGGACAAGATTTGTACTTGGAACAATAACTAGGATTGAGTCATTGACACTTTGATGGGGTTGACTTTGCTAATTTGGGTTCAAGTTGTTCTACCATGTGGCCATTGTGTGTACAACTCATCATTACCTTGGCACAAGGCCTCTCTACTTGATTGAGCATTACTTCTTCCTTAGGGTCACAACGTAGCTAGTGCTCATTCTCCATTGATGACATGTCCCAACAACCACTGCTCAGTTTTGTGCTAAAAATCAATGAAAAAACCTGATAAGTAGCGATTTCGCATGGTTATGGTTTCACGAAGGGATGGTTGGGCAATTCTTTCACAATTTTTACGTGATTTTTTTGTGAGCTTTACACTATTTTTTTATGATTTAAACCCTTACAAATCGTTGAAAATCATGACTGATTAAATCAGGATTTTTTGGGGAAAAAATTGTTTCGGCCGAAGATATTTTAAAAATTGGGAATTTTGTGATTTTTCGAGGATTTATGCTTCTATGGTAGGCACAAATGTAACTTTTCCAGCTGCATGAAACATGAAGGGGGGGAGATGGAAACTAGTTTGGGACCAAGAAAGTGGTCTGCTTATAATAGCTTATGCAGATTCCACTGCAAGGCTATGGAACTATCTCTGTGAAAGTTGATCTTATCAACATGATTTACCATCAGAAATCTCTTTGCAAATGAATAAATTTGCAGAAAAAGAAAAATTGAGCAGGCTCTTGTTTACTTATCACATGATCTTTTGGAGCTGCTATACTGCTATGGTTATTGGGTTTAGGTTTTAATAAGGATGAGTGTCCAACCTCCGTTTTTGAAAGAATGATTAGAGATTCTAGTAATCTTAAGCCTTTATGGCTATACTAAGTTGACAATTTTTGATTCTCAAACACTGATGACAATGAAGGATGACTTGAAATTTGTTTATAATGATTGCAGAATATTTGGTTACACTGCCCATTTCTGGCTATCAATGTCTGTAATAACCAATCACATTGTTGACAAGGCTACCTTGTTTTATGTTTAGAAGGGGGAGGGTCCCGTGGGTAACCCTCAAATAATCAATCAGAAAACAATGTTGGTATATTATTTTTCCTTTTAACTTTTAAGGAGGATGGATACAAATATGGACTGTATTTGCAAAGCTTTAGAAGTAGGAAATGATTGCAAACACATGAGCATGTCATTTCCAGATTAGTGATATTGGGAAGCTTACAGAAGTAAAAGTCTCCAAGATGTGGGTGCACTGTGGGAAATCATTCTCTACCTTTGAACAAAGATGTAGATTGAAAGAATTTTCTGATTTATTATAGTAATAATGTTATTTGATCTCTTAGTGACGTAGTTTATATTCAATGGATGCGCAGAATGGGAAACCAATCTGAATACAAAAAATGGAGGAAATTTGAAAGACGTTAGTGGCAACTTATGCTAGTTATTCTCAGTATAACAATGATCTCTTGGTGCAAAGTTCTCATGTAAAGAAAATACTTATCCACTGTAAATGGAATCCATAAGAATATTAATTAATTTTGTTAGATAATAAGAAACATGGTTAAATAAAGACCATCCAAGAGTGAGATGTGGTTCTTGTATTATTTACTACTAAGGCCGTCCAGGTTTAGTATAGCAGCAATGGAGCAAGGGCTGTTGACTGTTAAATCTTAAAAGTTAATGTTCCTCAAATTTCATAGAAATTGTAAAAAATTTAATGAAATCTGCTATATGAGATCAGACATTAATCTATTTTCAATATTTTCTTTTTAGCTCCCAAAAATATGGCCCATGATTCAATATAGACCTCTTTTTTGAAAATTTATTTTCTTTTGCCTGCTGAAAATAATATAAATATTTTATTCCCTTCTTTTAAGAATGGTCGCTGAAAAAATGTTTTTAATGCAACAGCTGTCAATGCTACTAAGGAAATTTACTTCAGGAGCTTTGCTCTCACCATCTGAGGCTGCTGAGGAATTTCGGCTTGGGATAGTGAGGTGCTTAAGAGCAGTAATACTTGGTCTAAATCAATGTCTGGACAAAACATGCACATGCAAAACAATTCCTTCGTCACCTTTCCTTACTTTGGATCTAGAGTCACTTCTTCAAATTAAGGATCCCATCCCAAGTCATTTGGAGACAGAATTAGTTTACCATGATGATTGTCTAGTTGCATTTTTGCAGTCAGAGGACACATCGGCAGCAGTGGGGCATTTGCTTTCACTTCTCCTTCAGGTACACGGTCATGCTGTTCTTCTAAAAGCCCATGATTTGATGGGTATGGTTCATACATATTTGTTTTTACAAAGAGCACTTACAGATTATTTGTTTTTTGGTTATAAGACAAGTATTTTTACCTTTAAGATTGCAGAAGCAGAAGCAAGAAGAGGGCATCTAGGAAGTGGGAAACTCCGTGCTGAAGCTCTTTCAACCCTTAGACTGCTCATCTCTAAGGTATGACATGACCTCTTGATAATAGCATTTAGGTGGTTCTGATTAATTTTCTTATTGCAAGGTTTATATGATTCTGGTTTCCTTCTGCAACAGAAATCTCTAAAAGCTTCATTTTCTCTGAGGAATTTATTGCTTACTTGAACATTTACCTTGTTTTGTAGGTTGGTAATGCAGATGCATTAGCTTACTTTCTGCCAGGGATTGTTAGTGGTTTAGCAAAGGTCTTGCGTGTCTCAAAGTTTACAACAGGGAGTTCCTTCCAACCGACCTCTGGTGCAGCTGGAAGTATTGGAGCAATTGAGCAAGCTGTTAAAGGTCTGGCTGATATGCTAGTTCTGTGTCTTGCAGATGAGAAGAATACCACTCAATTAAATATTGGTGATGCAGAGACCTACAGTGAGGGTCTGTTAGGAACTTTCTCAAGCAAGTATAAGTCAGCCAACGCAGCCTTGGAAGCTCTACAATGTTTATCTTTCCAGGCTCGTGCTAAGAAAGATTGTGAAGTAAAAAAGGAAGAACCATATCATGCATTAAATGGTAAAGATTTACAGCAAAGCAGACAAAAAAATAGTGAAGCTCAGGGAGATGGAAGAGGAGCAATAAGTTATAATTTCCGTGTGTATCGAGATAAGGAGTGGCTTGAGCAGACGGCTCAACATGTAGATTCTCTTCTATCTGCTACATTTCCAGTTGTAAGTGCCATACTTTCTTTGTAATTGCTAATCTCTGGAGTTTGTTCTATTGCTTAGCTTTAATTGTTATATGCTTATGATCTTCTTGAAGATCATAACTTGTACTCTTTTTCTTCTTGTTCATCAGTTATGTGCTCACCCAGCAAGAGTTGTTAGGCTTGGACTTGCTGATGCTGCAGGAGCATTGTTAACAAGGTGTAACATCACCTTGAGACGGAGCAAACCAATGCTTTTGGTAAGAAGAAAAAAGGTTTTCATGAGTCATGCCCTTATATTTGGAGGCTTCACAATTTTTTATTAGGTTCACATAAAATCTCTTAAATATATAAGTGTATAATAGTGGCATTTTGAATTCATATGCCCCTGTTTATGATTTTCTACATTGTAGCTAGCTAATATTATGAAGTTTTGTTCACCCTTTGCCTTTGGATAAGTTGAACTTTCTTTGTTTTAACTTTTGGACATTATTGGATTAATTCTTCTTTAAAGGCATTGGGGATAATTATTGTATGTCAGGACCATGGTGTGTTGATGTCTTTTCAAGTAAGCCCCACTTTACGATTATGTAAATATTGTTAATTCACAATGCAACTAAATTAAGAGAAGCATTTGAAAAATGACGTTCTTGTAAAATAAAAAAAGCCTCCTAGTCAGTTATATTTTGTCTGAAACAGTATTGTTTCTTATTAATTCTCCCAACAAAAGGTGGCGCCCTTAATTCTATCGTTTGTTTAATGAAAGAGAAATGCTATCTTAATCACAAAGCGAAGACCACAATACATTATTTAGTTGCTCATAAGCAATGAATTTTAAAGTACAAACACACAAAATCTATAAGACAACATGAAAAAGAAGTGTGTTACAGACTGCCTTACTTACACTTGCATCACACATGGAGAAAATGGATTGCAGTTTTATCTCTCCCTCATTTCAGTAGCTCTTCCTTGCTGCCCTAGGTTTGTCTACTCAACTAAACCGGTCAGGGATTGATCAAGGAGGAACTATTCATCTTTTCACAGGGCCATTTGTAGCTTACAAACTCATTCTCACACAGGGTACTTTACATTTAACATATAGCAGATCTTCCTTTATTGTCATATAGTTGCATCGTTGGTGGTTTTATCATTGGTTGTGTTTCTCATGTTAGATTGTATCTAGAGTTTTTAAAAAATTATGTACTTGCCTTTATCATGTGATCATTTGGGAATTGGAAAATTTGAAAAGTTACTTTCTTTAACCCTAATTTTTCATGATAAATGAAATCTTAATTAGGTTACTATGGCTATCTCTTGTATATTGATCCTTACTTCCATTATTGCAATTTGAATTGTTAGAATATGCCTTGGTAGGGACCCTAAACTTATCTAAATCCTACAAACCCTATCTATATTTTAGTTAATATTTTCTTCTGTTTTTTTATCCTAGGTTGATTTGCTCTCTTTACAACCTGTCCATTGCACTGTATTCCATCACTGTGTCAGTAAAAATCTTGGCTGATTCATTTGCTTATTTGTTTCACCCCATCTTCTACCATTGATTTAGCATCATGATTGCATTTTGGCATTCTTGATGGGACTCCATTCTCTCATCATAAAAACACAATTATGAGTTTTCTCTTGACATTTTGTGGTGTAACAATTGCTCAATTGTGGTGCCATACTGTTACATGTCATGTTTGTGATGGAAATAGTTGACTCAGTTTCAACCCATGAACTTTTTATATTTCTTGTCTCTCCTTTGATTGCTGTCCCCTATCTTTATTTGATTGTTGCTTGATTTCTTAATCCTAATTTTCTTCCATGGCATTTGCACTTTCTTCCAATAGGGACTCTTGTCACCTTCAAGGTGAAGGGCCAGATTTAGAAAAGGAAGATATCTCTTGGGTACATGAGTGCTAGAATGCCCCTCAAAGCCCGAATTGAAAATGAGAACCTTAAAGACTTAGAATGATTAGATTGTGGTAAGATAAGTGAGGATAACATTTATGCCTACCTAAATTGAGAATGTGGTGTGGAGGCACTAAACCAAGAAGATGCTCTCCATCCTCAAATTAGTGATATCTAGGTTTGGCCATCCCCAAGTCTAGGTGAGTTCAAATATGCTTGACATGCTATATCTCCCATCTTGAGGACTAGTCGCCTAATTCCAAGTAGGGAAGAAGGAAAGGCCTTGGTATGGGAGGTTTTCCTAGAGGCCACAATTTCCATGCAACAAGCTATATAATCCAATTAACCCGACAACCTTTAGATTTCTATTGGAGAGAGTGTAGACTTCCTTTAGTGATAGCTGTAGCACACATTCTAATTAGAGTGTTCCTCATCCAAGTCATAGAGATCATGAGTAGTGTGATTGGGGCAATTTTCTCTAATAGGCATGGAACCTTACTCTCGTAGAGTATAGAGAATCCTTCCCACATAGAAGACGCTTAGTATAGGCCGATAGGGATCCTAGCATCCCTTCATATACATGTTGGCCTCTGCTTATGATGAAGATTTTAGGAGCCATAAAAACTCAAACAACCAAGTTTGTCTACCTTGTAGGGGACCTAAAGGCCATGGTTAACCTCTCCACTGGCTACAAAAAGCAACCTTATATGTATTCTAGAGGCCAAAGTTGGAAACTCGGACTTGGCGTGGACTCGATAGTCCAAAATAGGACTCGGACTCGGGACTTGGCAAAAAAATCAGCTAGGACTCAACAAAGAAGAAAACCATAGTTTTACAAAAAAACAAAAATAAATTAATGCAGTTAGAGAACATAAGAGCCTAATTTGATTATCAATTTCTCATAATTCAAATATTACACATGTTATTATTTATATGATCTTCAAACACTCAATATTTGAAATTTCATCATTCATACACAGTTTCAAATTTTCAAATGAAAAAACAAACAAAAACCAAGTTTTAAACATTCATACTCATTATTTCCAGGCGATGCCAAGAGTCCTAAGTTAGGACTCGGGAGTCCGATTCTAAGACTCGCGCAAGTCACTCGCTAGGACTCGGGAGTCCTAGCCTAGACTCTCCAGGACTCGGTTTGGGAGTCCTTGGCGAGTTGATCAGCAAGCCCTAGGACTCGGGAGTCCCAAGAGTCTTTTCTAGGACCTCAAAGAGTCCTCAAACTATGCTAGAGGCTATGAGATGAACTACATAGATATGACTAGCATAGAGATGTTTCTAATAGGAACCCTCATTGTGAGAGTGTGCCCTTTGAGTGCACAATCAACCACCACAAAAATTCATTTAGGGCCAACTCCTTCCATTGGAGTGGTAGGCACTATAACACTAATGGAAGTGGTAGAATCTACTTCGCCTTTTGACAAAACTGGAAGATATATCCATAGGAAATTGTAGCTTTGCATGCAAAGCCCACCTCACGTCTACTCCCCTTTAAGCTTTAGTGGAAAATCAATTCAACCACATCAACATATACATGAGGTCATGCATTAATTGGGAACATAATGCCAAGCTCTTACAATGATTTGTGAACCTAGTAAGGTGTGGTCCTTAAATGGGTCCAATGTTTGCTAGCCAATTTTACTTATAGTTTCTAGTAGCTTGAAGATGCTTTTGTGCTGTTTTGCGATGATACTAGTCCTTTTTTTCTAGATTTCAATCACTCACTATGATAAGACAAGGTAAACATGAGTCAAAATTTGAGTTTTTGTGTTTTTGTGACTAGCCATGATTTGTAAAAGGGGTCTTGGAAAAGAGTTCAACTTGCCATATTGCTGACTTGAGGAGAACAAGTTTTGAAGATCTTCTAGGTGAAGGAAGTAAAGGTTTCAATAGAATTAGAGGCTAAAGTTTTTGAAAAAGATCGGGATGGTACAAGACATCTCTTGATTGGCTTTTGTAGTTGAGAAATCATGAAAAAGAAGGCTCTTCTATTTTTTGTGTGAAATCATCAATTTTGCATAGGTGGTGGTTTTGCTAGAAGAAATAGCGGTGTTGCATGAGTGAAGTGGTAGTCTTGATAGTGGTGGTTTCATAGTCACCATTGTTAGAAAGCAACAATTTCACTATGCGTCAAAGAACAACTGTTGGCATTCTAGATCCCTCTATTTGGTTGTTTCCTTCTATTGTCCACAATCCATTCAGGTTTGTGCAAGTCTATATATCCATTTCACATGCCATCAAGTAGAGTAGGAGGAGAAAATAGACAAGGGAGAGCATTAGAGGGAGATATTTGTGCATCCAAGGTCCATTAAAGGTCTTGGAAGATCTAGAGGTCATGAAGGTTGTGGAAGATTCTATATGAACCCAAGGAACAAGCCAAGAAGATCCAAGAGACCCCATAGATCGTAGAAGATCCATTAGAGACCCATTTTAGAGGCCATTTGTATGAGATGCCTGTTTATGATCCTTTGATTATGTGCATTTAGGTAGAAAATATATTGAGTGGAAGAGTTCTTGAGCTAGAAATAGATCTTAGAGATTAAAATTGTTGTTGTTTAGGCTAGATGTGTGCCCCTTATGAAGCCTAAGATGTAACATTAGTTATGGAGATAGTGGATGAGGAGGCCATTAGACTTCACTCTTGTTGGAGTTTTTCTCGTACATGGGTTTCTTCAAGGCAAATCGGTTATCTTCATGTTTATGGCATGCTTTTTATGCTTTCATGTCCATCATTGCAATCCTTCTTCTATTCCAAGTTAAACCATAATGTTGATGAACTATGGTATGGAGTATCCATCCTAGTTTTTAAAGGTCAAGTGATATTAGAGTAGTTGTATCGTTTGCCACATAAGGTGTTGGTGCAATTCCTCCACATTGACGACTTCTAATTTCCATGATTGTGTGAGCTTTTGGGGATCAAAACCCTCTATATTGGGGAGATGTTGTAATGTTCCATGCTAGAATTAGGGTAAATAATTTTTGCAAACTTGAAAATATATAAATGGGAACCATGCAAACCCTAAGTTCTCACCAATATGTACCTGCAACATTAATAAATTTGAAACATATGAAACCAAACCTCACGAACCCTAGATTATATTAATGTTTACATATGAAGATCTCAAAACTCATTATTAAGCAGCAAACTTCAGTAGTTAACCCTAAAATAATAAAATTTAATCTACTTTGTCTAGCCCGAGCAAAAATAGAAGTTCCCCATTTCATTCACATAAATAATAGCAACCCACAAAGGAAGATAAACTACAATTGTATTTATAGTGAATGGTTTGGAATGCTTTACAAAATGTTGCCATCATGGCTATAATAGGGTAAAACATAATTGTTGCAAGAATAATAGCCCACAACTGCACAACCACACAACAAACTTAAGGGTGCAATGTTTACAGGGTCTAGATTATAGATTATTGATTAATTGGAATGCATCTGTAAAGTGTTACAATATTCTACTACGATAGCCAAGGAAAACGGAAACACCATTGTTTACATCTGCGGCAACTAAAAGTGTTGTGCAGGCTTGATATCACCCATATTAACCGCCATTGACACTAGAACGCGACCTTTGTGTGAAATGGCTCCTCCAAACGAAGGTGTTTCATTCTCTAATGCGAGATCTATGGGGTTTTTGTCCCTCAACCTCTGCAGATTTGTGGGTTTTCATCCTTAGATTTGGATGCTTGAACAAGAGTGCTCATAGCGATTTCTGGTTAGGATTTATGTTGGGTTCAAAAATTGGTCTCTCAATCTCTTCTTTTTAATCTTAAGACCCTTGGGAAGAGCATCAAAAATTGCGTAGTGGTGTCCATCCTAGGCTTGGTACATGCAAAAATGGCTGCTTGTACATATTGAGCGCTATTTGTCATCGCATCAAGTTGAAAATGGTGTCCTCTTTTGCGGAAACAGGCTTGGAAGGTGTTGAGGAGGGTCCCTTGCGACTTGCGAATATGCTGAACAAGTATGGTAAGGAGTCCCTTTCAGTGGAGTTCATCTTCTTTCTGTGTATCGTTGTAGGTTCATGTGGATCCATGTCCTTATTACATACTGTTTCTATGTCGTGGGGAATTCTTTTGGAAGACACATCATTTCTCTAAGCATTGATGGCACTTCGGACGTATGGAGAGATAGATGGAGGTGAATAGTGTAAAGAGGTGGGAAAGTCAAAGTTTGGGTGTCGGAGTTTGAAGGTGAGGCATGCTAGTGTGGGGAAGTCCAACTTCTTGACAAAAGTTTGTGAAGGAGCAAGGTTTTGGTAGAGAGGTAAGGTGGTGTGGGAAACTTTGAAGCCTTGATGGAAGGGGAATGAAGGTGGTAAATAAGTAGAAGATATCTTGACAAAGCTATAAGAGAAAGTGGAGTTGGGAGGAAGGTCATACCGAAAAGGGGAAACTTAGCAGATTGCCCATGCTTTCATACTTGGATAATTTGGGGATCTTGGGTAGACGCATGGGGAGTAAAGGAGAACTCCTACACAATTTTTGATCAGGGGAGATGTTGGAGTTAGGAAATGGGCATTTTGGACTACAACACAGATTATAGAAAAAGGAGACATGACATATGTGATCTTTAAAAGGGGTCATAAAAAAGAGTTCAAGTTGCCATATTGTTGTGATTGAAGTAGAGCATGGTTTGAAGACATTCCAAGTGAAGGAATTAAATATTTTGTTGTACCCCAAAATTAAATTTTTTGTTACACTTATACATTTTGAAGAAATGAGTAAAAGTCTTGTTAAATTTGTCAAAAAGGTCAAAATTTGGGTGTTTGTGTCTTGCATGAGGGGTAAAAACATGAAATTTCCAAAATCTGACGATCTGGGTCTGCTCAAAGCGACCTAATCTACAAAACTCAGATCTCAGTTTTTCATCCCTACTTTTTAGGAAAACTGCTATTTTTAGAAATTTCCTAAAAATAGTAACTTTTTTTGGGTTTCTTTTGAAACAAATACTGGCAAAACTTTCTAAAAATAGAAAGTTGGTCTGTTAGAGTTCAAACTGATTTTGATTGGCTCAAAATACTTCCATATCAGGCTGGTGCAGTCAGAATCTCAAAAAGATTAGTTTTGCCCTAATGGGTCTATTCTACTTTTTCAGAAGCATATCAGGAGCTCTGAGGTCATCAATGGAGGTCAGTTAGCTACCAGGCGTCAGATTCAACACTCAAGTATTCAATAGAAGGTGAGTTGGTGAGCAAGCACGAAGAACGAGGAAAGAAGGTGAAAAATGTGAAAAATATTCTAACATTGCTTGTCATGGGCGCCCTAGTAGAGAATAGGCGCCCATCTCTTTAGGGCATTAAATGTTGAAATTAGGGTTTAAGCCTCCAATCAAAGTTGCTTAGTTTTCTTCCAGCTTTGCAACAAATCAAACAGTGCAGTCATCGGATCATCCAGTCATCCGGGATTCGCGATCAAACAGGGAGGATCCAAACAGAAGTCAGAATGAAAAACATGAAAATCACCAAAATTTGACTAAGTCTGGGAACTTTGGGCGCCCCTGGTGAAGAAGGGCGCCCAACTTTTTAAGGGTCCTAATCTAGTAGTTAGGGTTTGTTAAAGTGCTCAATCTCTCCCAAATTCAGTTTGCTTCGCAACGAATATCTTTGTCAGGGCATCAGACAGGTCAATCTTTGGCAAATCCAGGGCAAAGCTGAAGGTATAAAATGAAGATTCAACTCTGAAGAATGAAAATCAAAGAAAATATTCTAACACCGGATGAGTTGGGCGCCCTTAGCCAACAAGGGCGCCCAAGCTTTTGAAGCTTCAAATCTAACTTTTTGATGAAGTTGCTCCTAGAGAACCCCCTCCAAAATCTTTTCAGCTTCGCGACAAGCCCAACCATCAGTCAATCGGAGCTTCGGAGCACCAGATCAAGCAGGATCATCTGTAGAAGGGAATGATGAGGATATCAGAAAATATTCCGAGTCTGGTCAAAATGGGCGCCCTTGGTGAAGAAGGGCGCCCAAACTTTTGAGCTTTGAAATGGTTGAATTCGCAAATGCAGCCTCCAAGATCACTTCGTTAGATTCAGCCAAGCTATCTAGTGAGCTTGTCAGCTAGTCAATTGGATCAGCGTAGCTCCCAGAACAAAGCTTTCATCAGAAGATCAAAGGGAAAAGGAAGAACTTGAAAATCATAAAATTGGCTAACTTTGGACAAAATGGGCACCCCTGGAGGAAATAGGCTCCCATGAATTTGAAGGTCTAAATGAAGTTTTTCGCCAGAGACGCCTCTAGAACAATCTTCTCAGAATCAGTTAGGCTACGTGATGAATCATCCAACTCGTTCATTGGATCAATCTGGAAGCCGGAGATCGAGGTCAAAGTAGGGGGTCAAAATTGTGAAAAGTTGAAAAACTCAAAAAAAAATGGTTTAAGTCTGAGTAAAGTAGGTGCCTCTAGCCAAGAAGGGCGCCCAACTTTCAATTCCTTAGTGAATTTTTCAAACTTCACAAAAATTTCAAAATTGCAAGAGGATGAGGATGTCCAAGTTCATTGAACAGGCCAATTTTAGGGTTTTTGAAGATAAAAGCAAAAGAAAGTAGACCTATTTCAAACCATAAGTCTATTTAACACCTCTCTTCAATGTAATTTTTATTATTATTGTAGGTAGCATTCAAAGTAGAAAGTTGGAGCAGCAAGTTTGAAGTGATATTTCATGATTCAAGAACTCAAGTTTGCTGATTCTTCATCATTTTTTTCAAACCAGCAGCATAAGGCCTTGCTTTTTCATACTTTTTTCATCCAGAAGATCAAATTTTTCAAGAAGGCGGCCAAGATTTTCAAATTTTCAGCCATCTGGGTCTTATCATCTCATTCTTCTGAAGAAATTTTCAAGAAATTCATCAAGTTGCAGCAGCTGCTTTTTGCTTTGCATGTCAGTGAAATCCTCAGTGCATTCAATTTTTGATCATCTGGGTCCTCTCAAATCAGTCTTCTGAATAAAACCCATATCACTGCTTTTTTCAAGCAAATTTCAAATTCTAGGGCTGGCTGCTTTTTCGATCAACCATTAGTGTTTTTCAAATCTGATCAATTGGGTTCATTTCTAATTGTATTCTGAACAAAACCCAAGGGCCAACTTTTTTCGTGAAAGATTGAAGAAATTAGGGTTTGTTGCTTTTTCAGTCGAAATTCAAAAATTTTCAAAAACGGACGATCTGGGTTGTCTTGCAACAAACTTTTGAGCAAAACCCATATCTCAGAAAATTCTCAAAAAAATTGTCTGTTGGAGGAAGAAAAATCAGCATTCTAAAAATAGTAAGTTGTCCAAAACTTGTCTAAACCTAGGCAAGTTTACAGTCATTCTTCAAGGTTTTCAAAATGGAGTACACTCCCAATGATTTCAAGACCAAATCAGCTCTCTACCATGATTTCATCAAAACAGTTGAGACGGACTTGCATCACATCAAGCCGGTGTTTGATCTACACGCTTTGGAGAGCGCAGGCAACATTACCATCATAAATTTGGGGCACTCTGGACTCCTTGCAGCAGTGTCTATTCCTATATTAGTTCAGATTCTCGAGTTCGTAATCGCTTGCATCAAGCATTACAACCTGACTACAAGGGAGATTCAATCAGTTGATGGCAGATTGATTTGCAGTTTGAAACCTGATATAATTGAGAAATGCTTTTCCATTCCTCCTTGGCTTGAAAGTGTCACTATCTCAAAAGGGCAAATGTGAAAGGATATGGGAGATGCATAAGGAAAAATACAACAAGAAGATTGTACTGAAGTGAATGAAAGAAAAACATAAGACTCTGCCAAGTCACACTTCCATGATGTCAGCAAAGTTTGAAAAGCGGCCAATGAGGTCGAAGATTTCCTGAGATCAATTGCAAATGGAGAAGATATCTTGGAAAAACGCAACTTTGCTATTGAAAGGATAGATGCACCGAACGGGGACACAGTTTCCTGCTTTTTAGTGGATGTGATTGAGATTTGAAATGGCTTTCATCTAGAAGCTTTCTTTCCGCTTTCTTTCTATTCTTGGAGCAATTCTTATCCATTCTTTGAAAAAGAGAAAGAAGATAAATGTAATAGTTGGCGTTTCCCGCTTTTTTGGCTTTCTTAGGTGTTAGATGTTATCTTCTTTCTAGATTTAGAAATAAAGCTTGCTTGCTGAGCAAGCCCTGGATTGTAAAAGCAAGGAGATTTTAGGGTTCCCTACTCCTTTGCTTGCCTATAAATAAAAGCCTTTGCTCATTAGTTTTCTTTAACCATGCTAGTGATAACAAAACGCTGAGCCTAAGTGCCTTCTATTTGTTATTCAGTGTTGTTCAATTGTTTTATGATAGCAAATTGTTGAGTCTCTTTTAGCCAACAAGGAGTTGTTGTAATTGCTGTTCTCTTTTGTGTAAGAACAAGTTTTGCAAGCCTCTTTAGCTGCAAGCTCTTGTTCCAGGCATGTTTATAGTAGATTTTGTTCCAAAAATTTGAGAAATAAAACCATGAGCCTCCTTTGCCTTGGTATAATGTCTCAGATTTCCATTATTTGTGTTATGCTGTTGTGATCTTAATTTCAGCTTACATTGAAGTGTGTAGATGTATGTTGAGAAAGAGTTTATTGAAGCACTTTGTCAAAGAATCAACCTTGTTCATTTCTAGTTTCTCTTGCTCTGCTTAAGTTAGTTGTAGTTGAAGTTCTTAAATCAGAAAATCTCAGCTGCAACGTTTGTGTTTAATAAACCTTGTGCTCTAGCTGATCAAAAAGATAGGCAACTTAGTTTTTAGTTTACTTTCTTTCAACACCATCAGCAAGAGGGAGCTTCCCCTCCTAATCTGAAGAGCAGTTTTACTGTGCATAGCTGTCCGTTTCAAATACGCATTCCAGAGGTGTGAATTTAAACGCCAACATATTTCAACAAAATAATATTCTAAGTTTGTTGGAGAAGGTCAAGATGTTACAAGACATCTCTTAATCGACTTTGGTAGTTGAGAAATCTTGAAAAAAGAGGTTTCTAGCTTATAGGTTTTGCATACATAGTAAATTTGCAACTATCAGGATGGTTTTGTTAAAAGTAGTGGTTTTGACAATGGTGGTATTGGAGTAGCATTGTCCAAATCCTTCAATTCAACCATTTTGTTGTATTGCTTAGATTTGATTCAAATTTGTGCAAGCTTGTATATCTATTTCATTTTCCATGAAGGATAGAATGAGGAGAGAATACACAAGGGAGAGCATTGGAGGAAGACAATTGTGCATCGAAGATCCTTTAGATGTCTTGGAAAATCTAGAGGTCATGGAGTTTATGGAAGCTCCTATGTGAGCCCAAGGAATAGGACAAGAAGATTCAAGAATATCCATTAATATGAGATGCTCCATGGACTTGTTTTAGAGGCCATTTGTATGAGATGCCTAGTTGTGATAGTTTGAATATGTTTTCATTTTTGTAGAGATTGTAGAGTAGAGGAGAGTGTGTTTGAGCTAGTGTTGGGTCTAAGGGCTTGAACTTATTGTTGTATAGGCTAGATGTATACCTTTTACAAGGTTTAAGATGTAACTTCAGTTATGGAGATAGTGGATGAGGAGGCCATTAGATCTCATTCTTGTTGGAGATTTTACCATACATGGGTTTTTGTAGGTTAAATCTACCATCTTCATGTTGATGGCTTGTTTTGATGCTTTCATGTTCATATTTTCCCTCTTCCAAGTTAAAATGTAATGTTGATGAACTGCGGTATGGAATATCCATCCTAGTTTTTATGGATAAAGCCATCTATTTTTGTAGGACTAATAAATGACACACAACTCTTGACTTGGTTACTGTGCTAAAATGGCCTATATGCTTGCTTGAAGCTTGATGCCTTTGAAGTTTGAGCATGCATCAAGTCACCTTTGAATAAAAAAAGACTCTCTCTTCCTCTCATCATTCAAGTCAACTTCATTGCAACCAATAACTAATGATGATATTGTGAGTGAGTTTCTTTTGGGAAAAAAAGATAAAACAATAGTCCCCATGAGGTAATTCCCTCAAAAAAAAAGATGAAAAAGGAGTTGAGCCTAAGTTAAATTTTAACTCACATAAGTTTTGTGACTAGCACTACACCCAAGGCCACTCCATTGAAGTGTCCATAGCTTGTTAATTCAATCTAAAGAAGCAAGATATGGATGTGGGTACTTTGAGAACTCTCAATTTGTACCTCCTAATAAAAAGTTAGATCTTTTCAAAGAACCTCTTCCAAAACATGATGGTGAATCCCAAGAAAATAAGATCAAATGAGAAAGGAGAAGAAGAGATCTTGTACTCGCTTCTCTTTGGATTCTTTTGACAAATCAGATGAAGAATTTCATTGTGGTGTAAACATTAATGGTTTAGTCAATCTAGATCATTATAAAACTAATGCTACGACTTGCTTAGGTGACACTATTGATCCTTTTAAAGACGCTAGTGAAACAAAGGTAATCTCAATCTAGACCACTCCTAGGCACATCTAATTGGAAAGCTTGCATTGATTTATAGTGGAATATTACACTATGTGCCAAATCCTTCCAATATTTAGTGGTTGAAGAATTGTGTGGTCTTTGTTGAAATTTTCCTTTTAAATCTCTTATCTTCTTTCTAGTAAAAGAGCTCTCATCCTTAATGAGCACATCATTTCTTAGAACAATCTAGTAACTGATTGCAACTATAATCCACTAACTACAGAGAGAAGTGTAGAGCCAAGTTGGAATTCAATACAAATTGTAGAGTAAACACAATAGATCTTTATTCATCGAATATTACATACTGTTTCTACAGGGCTAGATATGCATCAGCAAACAACTTTTGAATATGATGAGGTACCAAAAACTATGGTATGGATATGTCCGTTCAGGCTCGGGAAGTAGACGCTTAGATAAATAGGAGGATGCCAGTTGTTGCTGTGAGGATCCAATCTAGCTATACTGTGTAAACTTGTAGACTACCAACAATTTCACTCCTCCCGTGATGATATGCTTTGGGCCTCTTGGTGAATGCGATGGATGTTTGTGTGATTGATACTTTTAGATTTCCTATGTGACTACTCATAGTTGGAAAACTCGCCAATTGCAAGTACTTGGCAAGCCCGAAAAACTCGGTTCGGAAAAACTCAGTTCGGAAAAAACTTGGCAAAAAACTCAACAACTTAAAAAATTGCTTAAATTTCACTAAAAATGCATTTTTTTTGCAAAATTCAATGATAAGATGCATCCAATGAGTCAATAATTGAGTACATAAAAGAAACAAGCTGAGTCTAGTTGTTTTTGATTGATTTGAAAGCAAATTGGGTACAAAAAGGCATCCCCATGTGGAATGCACTAATGTTGATATTCTGAAACAAAATGAAAATAGCAAATTGTTTTTGTAAAAATGAAAGTAAATACTACATTAATATATTTTACAAATTTACATCTTCCTCTTTCCCATGTCTAGTGAAAATTAGGGGAGAGGTAGAACTAGACGATATTATAGATGAAGACTTGTACTCATACTTGGAAACTTGGACTTGGTGGGTACCTAGAAAATCAAATGAATTCAATGGGAGTTTGAGGGCAATGCCCCCAACGGGGTCGAGGGGCAGCATTCCTTGTGGGGGTCTAGGGGCAATGCCCTTAGTGGGGTTGAGGGGCAGTGCCCCCTTGTGGGGGTCTAGGGGCAACACCCCTAGTGGGGTTGTGGGGATCTAGGGGCAATGCCCCATTGCCCCTCGTGGGGATCTAGGGGCAATGCCCCCATTGGGGTCGAGGGGCAGCACCCCTGTGGGGGTGGGGGGCAGCACCCCTAGTCGAGGTAGAGCCTCTAGTGGGGTTTGGGGGCAGTGCCCTTGGTGCGCTCCTTGCCACGGTCCAGGGCGGGGTCGAGGGGCAACGCCCCCGCTGCCAACACCAAGTTAAGGCTTCCGAAACCATACAAAACTCCATGGTGCACCTCATTGAGTGGCAAAAAATAATGTTGACAAAGCCCAAATTAAGGCCTTCAAAACCACACAAACTGCAAAAAATGAATCAAAATTGCCTTTATTCCAGCTGCAGGTTTCTTTTTGCTAAGATACTGAGTTTTTCTAAAAAACTTGCCAAAAAAACGGCGAGTACTTTCCGTTAAAACTCATTTCACAAAAAAACTTGCGAGTTTTTGGTGAGTAGTCCAACTATGTGACTACTCACTTAGAAATGATCTAGATCACGGGATTTGAGTAGTTTGAAGCAAGGGGATAAGCCAGGCGACACTGATTGGTTATTCGATTCCAGTCCTGAGGAAATGAATATTCTTGATTTCTGCCCTCCCCTTGTCCTGTAGCTTGTGTTGCCTCCAAGTAATCAATCTCTCAATTCGTTTCTCTGTCCAGTCTTGGTCGCTACAAGTGAGATGAGCTCTTGTGATATGGTGGATGCATGATATTCAAAGGTAGCCAGCGTGAGGGGGTCGTCCCACCTAGTCGTCACCTTGCAGAGATTTTTGTCTCTATAGAAGCCAATAATAATCGTTTCCAAAATCGTGATGTCTCTCCACCAAACTTGAGCTCATATAAATAACTGATTAGGATCGCCTTCCCAAATGGGTCGGCCAATAGGTCTTGACTCAGATTCTTAAATTTAAATGTTATTTTATAATAATTTAAATTTATTAAATACTTATAATAGTTTTTTATTATTATTTTAAAATTTGTCATAGTGTTAAAAAACACTATTCCCGCCATATTAAATTTGGGACCCTCTTATGGATCGGGGACATGACAATTTTGAAGAAGTTTGCAACTAATGCTTAAGAGATAGAGCACTCAGAAGGAGTAGATATCTTGTTATTCTTCAATGTTGGTGATTTATATCTTTATTATGATGGACACACAAGTGAAGAGAAAAATACAGGTTCAAAATTCTCAATGGAGAATTGGGTACATTAGTTGCTTGTAAATGAAAGGCATGAAGTAGAAGTAGTGATTGACTCTTGAGTAATCAAGAAGACAAGGGGGAAGAATTGCCTTGAATATTTAGTGAAATGGAAGAACAAAACAATTTTTTTTTGAATTGAAGATTTATTACAAAAAGCAAAAACCAGGATACAATATATGCATGTCATGAAGACCACATCTGCCCATATCTGAGAAAAATATTAAAAAAAAAGTCAGATCCAATCAGGATCAACATCTTGGAAACATTACCAAAAATCTACTAAACCTTTGAGATAGTATCGACTGGTATTTGATCAATCATCCATTACATTCAAGTATTTGATAAGCATAGATTCCAAAAATAAGAGGGATAACAAACTGATGATATATTTTATTCCCAGCAACATTGCCTATTGGTACTTTCCTTGAATGCATCAATCGCAAATGTTCTAATAGGGGGAGAGATAGTCTCTCTTCCAGCACTATTTTCAAAACTCTGTTTAATAAACTCATAGTCCATAACAACTATTAGAATTATACTTAGTTGCTATTTTAATGCTCATCTCTGTAATGGCACTTGTTTTGCCTATTTGTTTGCTTCCGTTTCTATACATGTTAGCCTATAATCACGTCTCCGTGATTATTGCGCCTCCTGCATTGTATTCTATTTATTCAGTCTTTCATATTAATAGAATCATTTGATTATTTCCAATCTATTGTGCTCTGCTTGTTTCTATAATAACAACATCATTGGTAACTGTTACTCGTGCATTTTGTAGTACTGTTCCTAGAATTCCATATATTCTTTGACAAACTTTTAATCTGCTTTTCTATAGTTGTGTGCCAGAATTGTGCAAATTTTATTTTTGATTTTTACATACTAGCTGATCCTTTGTCTACAATCTTCACAAACCTGTCCTTGGGCAACTCCACAGTCATTGTAACCTGTGACACAATGTTAAAGAGTGTGAGTCTATTGGAAGACTTTGTACGGTGCATTATCTTGTCCTAGAACAATTTCTCATTTCTCTTTTTCCAAATAAACTACAAAATTTCAGATGAGAGTACAAGCAAAAAAAAATCAGTTTCAGACTTAAACCATCAACATAACTAGAAGGAATTTCCTGCCAAGTGAAGTTCTTCCTAATATCCCACCTACAAATATTACCTATAAATAGTTTCTAAATATCTTTAGCAAAAATCCAATAAAAAAGGTGATCAAAGCTTTTAGAGACATCACAGACTTTACAAACGATAGGCTTAGAAAAAATAGCAAAACCAACAGCCAACATTTTAATCAATAAAAACCATCTAAAGTAGGACTTCTTAAGCTCATGTAATGTCCCCATTTTGGGAGCATCAGAGTTTGGTGGATTTAGCCTATTCCTGACCCTTGTAGGCTAATATGTCTGGATAGAGGGTTTCGTGTGGCAGTTACTCAATGATTTGGGACATTGCTCCTCAGCTTGATTCAAGTTTGGGCCTTTGCAGATGCTTACAAAGTGTTATTCAAGCACTTACTATTTATAGTAAGTTAGGTTATTAGGGTTACTATTTCCGGCAGGGCACCTGGCTCAGTTGGATATCTCAGTTTCGACCCAGTTTGGCAATTTGTTGAGCAAACGGAGAATAATGGAGCATTTAATAATAATTAAATAATTATTATTATGACTTTATATTATAAAGTCAATTAAAGGAAATATTAATTAATTAAATGGCTTATTATAAAGTATTTTATAACTTTATAATATAAGAGAGATATTATTATTAAATGAGTATTTATTACTCATTTAAAAAGAGACGCCATTTATTAATTAATGAGCCTAAGTTGAAAAGGGCGAATTAAATAATATTAAATGCATTTTAAGTTGTTTTTTTGAGAAAGGGTCGAACTTTTGAGGAAAAGATATATATTTCTCTTCAAGGCAAATTGAACTCATTATTGATGATCATTTGAATTTGTCTTTTCTCTCTGAGAACTTTTGGAGTTGGAGAAACAAGGGTTTCTGCAAACAGATTGTGGAGAACGTCACCTCTTCATGATCAGGGATACTGAGGCTGTGAAAGATTCAGCTGAAGCTTGTCAACAAGTGGCTTCATCCAGAAGTCATATTCGTGCTTACAAAGAAAGATTCAATAAGGGTTTTGAAGACTATTACTTGCAGATCAGATTTAGTGTTGGCTGCTACAGTACATGTGAATAGTGCCGCGCTACAGTAGATGCTACAGTGCACGTGAATAGTAACGCTCTACAGTATATGCTACAGTGCACGTGAATAGTACGCTACAGTACATTTGTGCTTACAGAGGAAAAAATCAGAAAGGGTTTGAGAAGAACGAATTTACCAAGGCCAGGAATCGATTTATATCTTGTTGTTCCAGTATTCTGGCATCTTTTTATCTCAACCGTATGGCCTCTTTGCTTGCTGCCATAGCCGTACTGTTTCAGCTGGAAGGCGTGTGGATTTAAAGCTTGAAACGCCTTGCTTTTTGTTGAATATTCACTTCCATTGGGGTTGCACAATTCCTTGGATGCATCTGTGATCAATTTGGAGCTGAATATCTTTGTCTTCTGTGCACATTGAATGCTACAGCTGGTTATCAGATCGCTGCAATAAAATACCAGGTTTTCTTACTCATTTAATAGTTGCTTTTTTTCCCTATGCATGCTTGCCTTTTGGCTCACACATCATAGATCTATTATTGTAATCGATTTGCAAGATTAATAGAGTCTTTTGGCACCAACTTATGAGTACATTTACTTCATATTCGCATTCTAGAATTTATCATAATTTTTAGAAGCATTTAATGCAAAATCGTACCATCTCCTTTATTTGCAAAAATCAAAAACTACAAACAAAACAAAAACGCATTCATCAGTCAAAAGATGTGGGTTGAGAGACACTCGGTCTCTTACAGTGGTATCAGAGCACAGTTTTCCTGCCATCCTGTTGGGTGAGTCATTGAAATTTAGAACGAAGAAATTATGGCTTTTGACAGATCCACGTATGAAGTGATGCAACAATTGTATGGTTTGATGAGTGATCCTGAATTTAAAAAAGGATATCTAATGAGGTTTGAAAAATATAAACGAAAGGAAAAGGAGGAACAAGAGGTCTCTACAAGCGAAGTATCTAGAAACCTCTACAATGAGTTTTCATCAATTGGTGACCAGCACAACAAAAATCAGACCTTAGAAAACAAAACAGAAAATTCATCTATTGGCAGTGAATCCCAGGATCGTGCGATGCATGCACTTGCAGTGACTTTGGCAGCAGAAGTGTGTGAAGATATTGTCATAACAGCAGCTTCTACCTTGCTAGCCGAGCCATCTTGGGAGGTACATAGCAGCAGTACCTTTGATGATATTGAGTGCGAAGTCAATAGCACACACGATGCTGCTTATCAGTTTGTTGAGCCAATTCAGGAGTACGAGTCAATTTATTGTTCCAGGGATTCTGAGATGGGTGATTCAGATCAGCATGGAGTGATTGTGAAGTTTGTGAATAATCCATTATTCGAGTTTGATGGTGGATTAGTCTATGATAATCCACTCTTCGAGAGTTATACAACAAAGCTTGTGCCAACACCAATTAATTAAGTGGGACTAGGACTAGCTAATAAAATTAACATTCTAGCACTTAATATGATCAATCACCTCTTGGGAGTAGGTCAACATACTATAGATTTTGGAGGAGTTGATATTTGAAAAAGGTACCATCATTCCATTTGATATTTTCCAAAATCTCAATATTGAAAGTGTAATGACACCCCTTTTTTGCCAATAAGTGTGCTCAAAATAAACAATTCCACAAGATATCACCCTTTTTTAAAAATGCTATTCAATTAGACAAGTTGTTACAATATATCAAAGGAGTACCTCAATTTCAGGAGCTGGGATGATCATGGTAAGTCAAGAAATCATGGCACAAGCTACAGGGTGAAATGTGACAGGTCTGAGAATGATTGATAAAGTAGTTGCAGATCTAATATATCTTGTTGCAAACAATTGGCGATGGAAAACCTTAAAGAACAACCTCCAAAGCTACTTAGAATACCTTCCAGAGCTGTCCAACAACTTCACACACACTCGACTTAACCAAACAGTCTTCAATGTCAAGGAAATGTCAACTTCCAGGTCTGGTATGACTGTGCAAGTGGCAGCAGGTCTGCTGCTCAGAGGGTGTGGGTCAAACAACAATGGAGAGGCCCTCAAACACCCTCCAATCACACCTAGAACACCTCCAAGGATTACCAAATAGTATTACACTTACCCAGCAACATTCAAACACCTGAAATGCAAGGCAATGATCAGCTACCTATCTGATTTACACCTTCCAGTTGTAACCAGCACCAACCAAAACTATCCAATCCCTTATAATGATGAAGGGAACTCTGGAATAGGTCTTTAACGCCCAAAAGGCGCATTGTAACAGCCTTAAGAATGAGATTAAATGAGTGTTACAAGACTGAAAAAGCATGAAAGGATGATTACAGGTCTGCTGTTCATAAATTGCAGGTCTGAAGGAGCAGAAAATATTCTTAATAGAGTTGCCCTGTTACGAGAATCACCATATGAACAGCTTCAAATGATTTTAGACCTTGTCAACAACCTTCCCAAAAAGATATGAGTGGTACAACCCAGCTAGGGCATCATTCCAAACCTCAAATCGTACGACCAATGAATATCAATCTATAGATATCACAAATACTCACCAAAACTCAGAAAATATTAGCAAATAATCGCCCAGAAATCTGCACCTCAAAATGCTTTGAATATTTTCATTTCTTGAAACCCCAAACTGTGAAAACTTTGATATCCAAGGTGATTACTGTGTGAAATCGCTCCAACCAGCTAGGGAGCGTCTCTCAAATCCGAAACCAGTGATTTGATGAGGGTTTTCGTCCTCGATCAATCCTTGGAAGAACTTCTTTGTTCACTCCAGCAACATCCTGTTATGTGTGCAAAGTTAAATAATGCAAATGAGAGCCTCCACACCTCCTTTTATAGCTTTTTCGTTGCTTTTTTCGAAAAATGCTTTTTGCTTTTTAATGGTTTTTTCGGAAAAACACTTTTTTGCTTTTTGTTGCTTTTTGAAAAAGCACTTTTTTGCTTCTTTTTTCAAAAAAAACTTTTTTTTAAATAACTTTAAGTCCCCTTTTCCCCTAGGCATCCAACGTGGGGAAATAACCTTTTCACTTTATAATATTTAACACTAAAGTAATATTAAAACATTACTTTATAACTATAGTGTAAATATTAAAATAATTCCAACCATCTTATAGAAAACACCGTCGAGACATTCAAATTGGAAACTAGTCGCACTAGGAAGCTACTAATGACAAGGGAAGATGCCGGATGCCAAAACGGGCACTTATTAAAAATAGACGTGTTCTCCAAGAAATGTGGAGAACAACCCAGATGGCAAAAAATGAAACAAAGAACATCACCACCATCTTAAGGGTCAATTAAACACCAACACACCACTGGATGCTAAGAAAACCTACCAAAGAGCTCTCCAAGAACCTTGGAGTACCCTAACCACCTTTAATTAGCCTACGAGAACTTTGGAATAGGCTAACTGATGCAACAACTGACTAGGCTTGAGAAGGCAACATTATAGAAAGTCAAATCATTGAATAAAGATTTTTTAATGACTGAGAGGGCTTTTCTTTGAGAATTAGGTAGATAAAACTTTGTCTTGAAATACTCCCAGTCCCTAACATACCCAAAATAAAAAATATTGCCAAAATTAACAATCCCTTTATTGTGCCAAATATTAACAAAACACATCTGAGACAGAGCAAAGGGTTTATTTTTCCAATATAGATTCCACCAAGTAGATCTATAGCTAAAATTTTTCTCTTCATCTCTGCATTTGCAAAACACATTAGAACTTGAGGGTTTAACAACAAGAAATACTAAACCAAAAGCTATGAAGATGGAGCTCCTTCCAATGCTTGGCCTTTTCTGAGACAACACATTGAATATTATTCCTGATACGCAGTTTCCAAAGGTCGTTGCCCTCTAAAGTTTTAAAGATCCATTTTGTGGCCAAAGCCACAAGTTGGATTTTAATTTTTTTTAAACCCATACCACTATTTTTCTTACTCAGGCAACACCTATCCCACTTGATTGCATGCCTTTTCTTGTTTCCTTTTACATCAGACCGAAGGAAGTTACTATAAAGCATATGAATCTTTTCAATTTGATAGCTTCCAAATATCCAAATAGAAGCATAATAAATACCTTAAGAATTTCTTTTTTTTTGTGACAAACTTGGATTTTACCAGCCAAAGGCAAACATATTATATTCCATTTCAGAATATTCTTCTCAATCTTACAGTACATCCAATCCCACATGTTTTTAAGGGAAGGATTCACAATGAAAGGAATTCCAAGATATCTAATTTGTTTATTAGGGCCACTCCAATACCATTTAGAATCAATAAGCCAAACAAGAGGAGACTCATTCCAATTGAGCACAACTGATTTGTTTTCAAAACTTTTAGCTCCAGAAGCCAAACAATAGACATTAAGTTTGTTATTTAGATTACCAAAATTCTCTTAGTCCAATTCAGAAAATAGAGCGATGCCGTCAACAAATTGCATATTTAGAAGTATCTCATTTTTTGGTAAAGAGATACCCTTAACCATGGTACCAAAACACCCAATTCTCAAGTTGTAATGTCCCCATTTTAGGGTTCTCTTTCTCAGCGGTCCGAGATGTTTTTTTGGGTTTGTGTTTGCATGATTAGAAGGATAATCTGAGGTTACTTGTGAGTTCAGAGGGTGTAGAGGAGTTCTATGATGCTCTTAGATGTTATTTTCGGCTTTCGGTTTGGGCACCAAGATTCTTGGAGAGAGTGTCTATTTATAGTAAGTCACCCGGTCAGCTCCGTTCATCTATATTTTTCATCAGGATCACTCTTGTGCAGTTAGTTTTCCAATTTCAATGCATTCTAGCAGTTTCTACAAATTGAGTGTAGTAATGGTTATAGCTCGTTGGAATCGGGATAAGATGCTTTAAATCATGGATGCATTAAAATAGGGACTTGCGTGTCAAAATATGATTATTTTAATGAAAAGGTCATTTTTGGAGTTAAAAGGGTGTTTTAATTAAAAAAAAGAATTTTAAATTATAAGCCTCTAGAGAGTTTGACGGGAAAAGTATATAAGGAGGTTTTAAGAGCTCATTTGGTTATGTTGGATTATTCTATTTCTCTTTTCGAAACCCTTTGTGGTTCAAGAGATTGAACCCGGTTTATCTCAAACTTTTGGAGGATGAAACCCCTCTTGGAGAATATCATCCACGATGGTGAAAGATCCTCTCGAGGTGATTGCCAATAGATTCATTCGGAGTCTATGCTTGTGCTTCATTGGCATATAATCGATTAACATTCTTGGCAAAGTGAAGGTTGAGTTTGTTATTCAGTTCCAAGTGATGCTATGAATCCCATACTTTTAGTTGTCAGATGAAATATAATGTAGTAGTGATTTGGGGTATATCAATTCTTATCCTCCCTTATAGCTGGGTGATGGTATTCATATGTTTAAACAAGTTTTTAAGGGCATATTAGAATTGAGTGCTGGAGCCGTGCTTTCCTCTGAGCCATACACCATGTTAGAGGTTGCATTTGTAATTTGCGGCAGTTACTGGATATGGGTAATGGTTTAATAAAAATGCATAAGCTGATTATTCATATCTGAGCAGAGGAGATAGTGCTTAATGTAGTGTTGAAATTACCTAAGCTTGCTGTGCATTTTCTGGAAGCCGTACAAGAAGCTGGACACCATATTTATGCTGGTAATTCTGGTTAATGAGCAAATTTGGTTCTGGGTTCTTTTCCATTGGTTTTTACTGATCGGACAATAATATTTATGCATTGAAAACTGTATTAAAACAGACCAGCCTTTAATTTGAGAGAGCCGTACATTCCATGCTACCCATACAGCTCTGCTTGGGCCGTACAACTTAATTGCATGTATCTGCTGAGTGGAAGATTAATAGATTTTGGGTATTTGTTCAATGAATTTCTGATAATCTGATAACCATTTCCTGAGCATTGAAAATAGATCTGCTGTGGTTAACTTAATTCTTGATGCAGCCGTACATGTCTAGCTGTCTGTACTAAAAACCTGGCCAACTCCATGAATTGTTGTTAATTACTAATGGAAAACAAATGTGGTTATGGGTATCATGCTTTAATATCACAAACAGCACACGAGTTTGAAAAGGGTGCAAGTTTTTAGTGTGGTGGCACAAGGTGTTATTGGCTGGACATGAAGAAACCTGAGTGTTTCCTTAGCGCTGGGCATGACTTCTTGCTACTGTAGTGTTTTCTGTGTTGGTGCAATCTATAACGGTCACTGTTGAAGGCTTAGAGTATTTATATAAGGCAATAGCAGGTGTTCAAAGGCTACCATGGTCCATTCACAATCATTTCCAGGTCTGAGATGTTGCCTCATTGTATTGTCATTTGATGTTAGCTCAGACTATGAATAAATTATGTAATACTCCTTGCTGTAATAGATTTCTGAGTAACATTTCTAGCATATTGCTCATCTTATGATATAGTTTGGGTCTGTATAAGACAGTAGATGTATATCAGCAATCATATCTTGGTAGGACAGTACAGAATGAAGAGATGAATTTATGTAGCCTGCTTATCGAATGTGTCTTTGTTTTTCATTTGAGAAATATCATATATATATGCAATGGAATGAGACTAGTTTGAAAAAAAATGGAACATATATCAAACTGAGAATATCGAGCAAAATCGGGAGTCCGATCTTAGATCAGGGTTGGCCATTACATAAAATATAATGAAAAGCATCAAAAGCAATGACAAACAAAACATGAGGTAAAGGTCATCCTTGTCAAATGGATCTTTGTAGTATAAAGGGATTTGTTAGAGAACCATTAATATCAATTTTAGTGTATGCATCATTAAATATGAAATAATTATTGATATTCATGATTCTATATATTCAAGTGGAGAGAAGATCTCCTTATAAGGAAAAATACAAGACGATGTTTCTAAAAGAAACAATCGTTAATTGACAAAAAAGCTAAAAAACAGAAAGTCAAAAATCACTAACTAAAAGAAAACAGACGACTAACTAAAGCTGAATAAAAGCAAAGATGACCATTGATATTACATTTAATATTATAATACCCTCCCTTAATGGTCATTGTACAAACAAAAACTAAGTCTACCCATATTGTGATGGTCATCAAAATGCATAGTATGCAGACTCCTTCTACTTAGTTTGCTCTGACATGTGAGCACTTTGCCGAGACGCTTCCTGGTTGGGCTTCTCATCAACCAACCGCTTTTTGCAAACCTCTGTATATGACCAATCTTCCCACAGTAATGGCAAGTAATAGACTTCTTGGAGCCCTCCTCTGAACCACCTTGTCCTTTCTACTGAGTGGACTTGCCTTTGCCAATGTCCGTGGCAGTAAAAGCTTGTTCAACACTAGGAGACTCACTGTTGCTCCCAAACTGCTTCCTCCACCTATCTTGCTGCAATAGGTTGTTACACAACTCATCAAACTTCAAGTCAATAGTGGTGGATGTAATGTTGAGCGTTTCGATGAAGTGCTCGTAGGAACGTGGCAAACTCTTCAAAGTGATCACCACCATATCCTCCTCTTCCATCTTACGACCAATGGCCTCCAGTTGATTGCGAATATTTTTGATTTTCATCAAGTGCTCTTGCAAAGTGTTGGCGTAACAACTAACACCTCTGGAGTACAAGTTGTTATGAACAGCCTATGCACACTACGCAATGAGTGCTCTTCGAATTATTGAGGGGAAGCTCCCTCGATGTTCTTTGACAAATATGCTTTGTAAAGAAAAATAAGCTAAAACTACTTCCTGTCTTTTTGTTTCAGCTGCTAGAGGCACAAGACTTTCTTGAAAGAACTTCTACGTTGCAGCTGAGTTTTCTCTGGTTTCGCAAATCAACTAAACTACAACTTATATCTATCCAATCTCCTCAGGAAAACAGAGCAAGAGGAAACGGAGCAAGGTTTGACTATCTGACGATAAGTGGGTTTAGACTCTCTACTTGAGGGCAAGGTGGCACAACTATCATCTCAATCTAAACCAACTTATTGGGCACAACAGATTTAAGAATTTACTAAGACGATCTTATGGAACCCTGTGTGGCATAACACTCGACCGAAACAGCAAAGTCTTCACGAAACAGCCTTTATCTTTATAATCTCACGAAACCCTATGTGGCATAACCTTTGATTATATCGATAAAGATTCACAAAACAGATTTATCGCTGCAACTTCTCGGAACCCTGTGTGGCATAACGATCGATCACAATGATAAATAAACACAAAACAGCCTTATCACCTCAATCTCTTGGAACCCTATGTGGCATAGCAATTGACTTCAATGATAAAGATGCTTAAACAGATATACCTAAACTATGGAAGAATTCAACATCACAATCTTTTGGAACCCTATGTGGCATAACAATCAATTGCAATAGTGAAGACACATGAACAAATACGAAAAAGAGCAATATTGAGGGCAAGGTAGGCGCAGCATATATTCCTCTCTCAAGCAAAAGTTATTTACAAATGAGCGTAAGCTCTTATTTATATACATCAAGGTGTAGGGAACCCTAAAATCACCTTGTGTTATCTATAGTTCCTGCAATGCATGCAAGCAATGCGCCAAACCCTAATTAAGCAAACTATACAGTTAACTGGGCATCTACCCTCAGTTTAACTGAAACATCTAATCTAAAAATGGACAATTGTGCGAGCATGCACGTCCTTATTAAAACAAGTTAACTGGAAGACTATCATCAGTTAACGAAAACCTAAATACAACTCCAAGTGAACAAGCCGATTCTCAGAATAGGTATGCATGTGATGACAACCCCGAGTTAACTGAAAAGGGTAACATCGGTTGCTTCGTGTGTGAGAATCTAATGCGAGAAGTGAAGCTGGAGGACTACGCTATGTGTGATCTCGAGCAATCAACCCCTCAATGAGAATGTTAACTGTATCACCATCTGGAGCGATGAGACTCTGACGAAGGATGCTATGTCGATGCAGCATGTCCTCACCAGCTGTGATCTGAGACTGAAGTTCCCTTCTGCTCCTCGTTGCTTCATCGAAAAGTGTTGACATGACTGTAAGCTGAGTAACCTTACGGCCAACTGTCTCCCCACTGAAAATGATATGAATGAGTGCACGGAGTTACATTTGAACATCGCCAAAGCTCCGTGAGCACCACCCTCAATCACGATAATGGCGCGGTGGCGAGATACAGAGTCCTCCTGACGGGTGCAGGTGGCGTGCTCTCTACTCGGCTCCAACTCGATGCCTAAAGCATCTTCTATCTTTGCTCGAAACCAATTTTATTGTCTTCCAAGGTAGATAGCCTCTAAATAATGCATGGTAGGCGTAGCCGTAAAGCCAAACTTCGGTGAGCAATCAAAATTTCATCCACGGGTTTGTTGTAGCTATATCCGGGTTTCCTCATCACGAGACGAATCGGAGCTCGTGCATTGTACCGCAACTGATATAACTCTGTAAGCATAGTACGGCCTCTAGCAATGAAGTCCTCCTCCCATTCCTCCAAAAGCTTGCCATATGCAACTAAATGATTGAGCTGACTTTGCTCTGCTGGTGGCTCAAGCATCGGTGGGAGTGTGTTAATGGCTTCTGGTCTGTGCACAAGACTAGAAATGTACTGACGAAGCTGTCTGATTTCAGCCTTGAGGGCTGCTTTATCCTCTCCGTCCTTTAGTATTCTGTCCTTGGCACTATCTGTAGCAGCTTGAAGAAGATCAACCTGAGTCTGGCGTGTGCTGCGACCAAGGTTGACTGTGATAACTTCAAAATCCTGAGACTCTAAATCAGCCAAGCTCTTCCCCTGCGGAGGTACAGCAGTCTCGATAACAACCTCCATGTCGGTGTTTCTCTCTACGTGAACCATGTTCTTAACTCTCTTATCTGGCGCATCTTGATAAATGTCATCGAAATCGGAATGATTGAGAACATAAGATGGCTGCCTCCTCTTCCTTCTAGGCGGAGTCTTTCGATCAAGATGCGATCCTACGCTTCAATGCTACTAGAAAAGTGCACTAAGCGGCGGGAGAGTCGCGATAGAGAGTGAGTGTGTAGAAGACCCACTGTGAGGTGGAGAGTCCAAGTCCAATTCAATGTGAATTGGGACTGGTGACGGCTGTGAAACCGATGTAGGAGCTTGAGGCTGAACCTCAGGTACTGGCGGGCTCTGAGCTGATCTCTGAACTGGCTCTGTGATAAGCGGCTGTCTGTCAGGCTCTGAATGTGAAACCGTGGCAAGCGCCTTGCCCTTTGAATTATTTGGCGCTTGTACTTTCTTAGGAGGGTTACTCCTCTTCTTCTTGTTAGGTTTTGACGAAGAAGGTAGCGTAGGATTCACCACTACTGGCGGCTCTGCTCTAGGCATGCTTACTCTTCTTGTCTTCTTGCTGTCGAGGTAAAGTATACTGTTCTGGATAACTCTACTAGACCTCTCCTTGACCGTTGCATATTCTTTAGTGTACCAATCTACTACTGGCAACGGTTGTGTGTCGACCTGTTCTCTGAAAAACTGAGGAAGAACCTCTCCCTCATCATCTGATAAACCTCCCACATCCTCTGACAAGAAAACAGAAATCTGTGAGAGAGAGAAGCGACCGTAACTGCGTCTGCGAACCTCGAAGTCATCTGAGCAATTTGCCCAGTAATCCTCCATAGAAGGCTTGTGATATGTGCCTCCAGCGAGGCGAGTTGTATAATGACCTGAAAGGTCATAGGCACGTGCTTCGACAAGGTACTTAAGATGATATCTCTCAAGTTCCTGTCCTGCGATCTTTGCATCAATTGCCGACTTGCACCAATACATTCCAAACTGAAAAGGAAAGTTGAGTGATGGTCTGTGCCTGCGGCGTAGAAGGCGATGAACATCATGCATCTGTCTTAGGAATTCCTGAAAGATTGTTTTATCCGAAGGATAACGTGGAAGCATAGCTGGATTTCCTGTGAAGCCGTATACTCGGATGTAGGTGTATGTTGGGGCTGAATAAACCAATCGCCCATCCATCCGCCAGCTGCCCTAGCAAGCTAGCGAGATACAAACATGCAACTCGGTCCAAAGTTTCTCCTTTGTGTAAGTCAAGAAGCCACCGTGAACAAGCGAATGGCGTTCACCTCACAGTGAACTCAAGGCGATCATATCTTGATAAACCTTCCCCGAGCAGTGGGGATGCCACAGTTGTTAAGTCCTGGGCGATACGATAAGCGATCAAATTACCACGAGATATGAACACATGTAAACTCGCGGACTTAACTAAGCCGTGTCGTATTGTGGGAGAATGTCGATGAAGGATGCCGATCATAATGCTCTGCCCGAAATGATGCGACCAATAATGTAATACATCCAAGGCTGAAAAACATTTGCATGTGCTTGACCTGAGACACGATTCAAGAGTGTGATTAGAATCGCGTACTCATCCTTATACTCACCACGACCCACATTGTTTGGCAATCTGTTCTTTGCTTGTTTTAACCATCTTTCTGCCATCTTCTTCTGACATTTGTCCACATCAGCATCGAACGCTTGTGCACACTGCTCCATAGAAACAACTAGGCTGTTTGGATTTTGAGGAATGCCAAAACTCCTCTCGATATCCACAGGTTTGAGACTGCAAATGACCCGACCGTCGACTGACGCTATCTCACGAGTAGTCGGATTGTAATGCTTAATGCAAGCCATCACAAACTCAACACAGTGAACGGAGATAGGTATGGAAGCGACCTCTAGTAAACCAGACTGCTCAATATTCTGAATGATCGAACTTCTGATTTTAACTGGGTCTAGTACTGCCTCTGGCAATACTTTGTGAAGATCTGTCTCAACCAACTTGCGAAAATCATGAGAAAGGACGGTTTTGGTCCTGTATTCTAGCTGAGTGAACTGCATTCTGAAAAACTCGCCTGTTGACTGTGAACTCGGCTATGTTCTGACAAGATTTCTGGAATCTAAAAATAGCCTGCGAGAGTTAAAAATAGCCTTTCGAAGAATTATTTTCAGCGGAAAATCCGAAATATGGGTTTTGTCGAGAAAAAGATTCTAAGACAACCCAGAAGGTCAGATTTGCGAAAATTCAACTTCTACTCGATTGTACAAAGATTTTCACTTGAGAAAATTAGCAATTCGAGAGCGAATGTTCTGAAGCTAAAATTCGTGAAAAATCAAGCGCACAAATTTAACTCGAGGAAATTATATGGAAATGATCCAGATACTGAGACTTGCCAAATTCGCCAATTTCAGGAACATGCACAATGTATATTATGAGAAATCTGAGATTCAAAGGATGCAAAAGACGTTTTTTGATGTCTTCTTCTATGAAAATCGCCCAAGATTTCTTGAGATAACTGATATTTGTGAACCTGAATCTGCAAAAAGATATGTTAGATGAAATCGCCCCTGTGAATTGATGAAGATTTCACCTCTGAACTGGAAGAATTCGCTTTGGAATTGAAAACCACGAATTGCTCCTCTTGAAATTTGCGCCTTTTTAATGAAAGAAATTCGATTTTCCATGAAGAAAATACGAATTTGTATTTGAATTTGAGGTTTCGCCTTTTGAAATGATATGAAATCCGCCTTTGAATCTTTGAAAGATTTGCGAATTTAATTGAAATTTGAGACGCCTTAAAGGAATTAAGGATTTGCGAATTGTCTTGAAGTTTGAAATATGCGCCTCTTTCTCCTTCTGAAGAAATACGAACTTGCTTTGAATTTGCTTTGAATTTATAAAATTCGATTTCTTTTGAAGGAAATGAATTTGCCTTAGGAAAATACGATTTCACTCAAGATTAATTTGCTCTTGAGAAAAATCGAACTCTCTTTGAAAGCTTTGTGAAGAATAATGAAGATGGCGCCAGTATAAATAATGAAGAATTCGCACCACTTAACAACTGCAAGATTTCATAAACCCTAACCAGAATAGAAAGCCTCTGATTGGTTGCCTTTCAGTTCGACTGCCACTGTCTGAAGTTCAAATTTGAAAATAATAATAAAATAATTATTATCATGTAATGGCGCCAAAAATAGAAACACCATCTAAAAATAGACACATTCCGAACTTCAGTTGACAAACTGGTTGAAGCTCTGAGATTCATCGTCATGCTTCCACGACTTCGAAAAGTCATCACATGAGCAAATTGGCGTCCATTTGCTCAAGATACTTCGTTTTTAATTAAATCCCTACTTTATAGCTGACAGCACTGTCGCGACTGGCCAACTTTGACACTGGTTTCCGGATGACCGGGTGATGCTGAGACTGATCTGAGATAATCAACGGAAAGCCTACTGAACAAGGAAGAAATGCCTGCTGGGAGACACAACTGCAAAATCCATCGTTTGATCCCTTGAAAAATTAGGCGCACTTGATTAAATTGCTTTACGAGTTCCAGACTTGGCCATTTTCCTAAACTGCCATCTGATGCTTCAAACGGCTGCTGACGGTGAATGGTGAACCCTGCTGATACGAGACGAAGCTCACGGCATGACTGGAGATATTCTGCATCCAATGACTGCTCACACGACAGCTAAAAGCTGTGTTAGGGGCCTCAAAAAGAAAAGCGCCCCTGGCTCAAGGTTGCACTTTGGACATTTCAACGAAAATCAAACGTCGTCAAAACACCCTACTTTGACGGTATGGGCTGGGGATGGCCGATTCAGCGTTATGTTTGTTTTAAGGACGGCCGGAAGGAGAGACAGAAGTCTTTGGAGTCAGCGAGGTAAGGAAAAGCGCTTCTAAGACCTCAAATTCTCGGTCGTATTTTTAATATATATTTACCGCTCGGACAACCATTTTACGGGCGTTTTCGGACATCTTTACCTTGTAATATGACACCAAAGCCCTCGCACGCACGAGCGACTGCCAATGCTGAAGGCTGACGGCTATGCTCGTTGGAAAGATAAATTGATTACGCTCAATAGTCGTGAAGACTTCGAACGCGAACGGGCTCATCTGATCAGCCTGAAGGCTAGGCGCCTAAAGACCATGAAAATGCACTGAAAACCATTTGTTGGTTCCGCCCGGAAAATTACGTGCTTAGTAGAATCTCCGCCACGACCACCAGGAACGTCGGATCGACAAACTGAATGATGCGTTAGCGAAGACTGGAAGCTAATATACTCGCGATTAGCCATTGAAGACTCTGTCTGCAAATTCTGGCATCTGAGGGGTCCTTTAGGCCAGCGCCCCTGGCTTGTACTTGCACTGGGCATAAACGGAGAAGCTCAAAAACATGAAAACTCCATTTTAGGCTGATCTTCGGACGTCTGCCGCCTGAACTCTGAGAGTCGGATGACTATGCTTGATATCTCGTCGGATAAGCAGACTAGCTGTGAACAAATTGAATGTCTTCGGCAACGAAACTGACAAGTTTTACCCCTGCCTTGAAATGGGCGCCCTCAGGCTAGAGGCGCGCTTTTGCCTGAAAAGAGCAAGATTTCCATCTCCTAAAAGGATTTAGGGATTTTTGCCACATCGCGATTCTGGGAATTTTGTGGAATCTCCGGGCATACTCATTTTGGATAGCTGACCGGATGCTTGATACGGAAGAGAGATTAATTTGTAATGCTTGAACCGCCAGGACAAGATCTTGACCTCCAAAAGCGGGGGCTATACTTGCGCTTTGAGGGCTTTTCCTCTGAAAATCTCCATGATTTGATCACTGAAAACTCTGTCTCGATCATTGAAATGACCGTCTGCAATATGAAATGTCGCCTGCAATACTCCTCCATCGTGAAAATCTTCATTTTGAGTCTCTGCTTCAGGTTCTGTTCAATATAACTGACTTTGACTGACAAACTATTGACAAAAACTCCATGCTTGACATTGCCCAAAACGGTATTTTACAACATTTTAGCGAGGTTCAGACTTTAAAACGCAAAATGCCTTAATGAAGCAAAAAATTTGGTTTGGGTACAACACAAAGACACTTGGTCATCCATCATAATAGAGAAAAGCATATTCTTCAGAAAGAAAGCCCTTACCTTGTCTGAGTTCTCATGAAGATCTTTCAAATGCTCCCAGATCTCCACATCAGATTTACCAGATGGTATTTCTGGTAACATCTCATTGGCAATAGATAATTTAAGAAGCATGACTACCTCCCTATTACCTCCATCATACTTGTCTTGATCCTTTCCAACAGAAGTGGGACGAGTTTTTGTACCTAGGACAAGCGCATCTAGACACCGGTACTCAAAGATAGTAAGCATCCTTTGCTTTGACGTGTTGTAATTCTTTCCATTGAACCTCAGTGAACTTTCCAACATAACATTGGACAAAGATGCCATCCCTCCCGTTTTCCAAAGCACGAAAAATGAGGCAACTCTATGATCAGCTGGCAAAACACTTGGACAATTAGCTGGCACATCACTAAATTTTTCAAAAAATCGTCTAAAAAGAGGCTCAAAAATTGTAAGATTTTTTTAGAAAAACCCTCGAAAACTCTGAAAGTAAGATTTTTTTTAGAAAAAAATCCTCGAAAAACTTCTGAAAGACAACAAAATTTTTATAGAATTTTTTTCAAAGAAGGTAAATTTTTTGGAATTTTTTCGAAAACTCTTTACAATTTTTTTGTTTTCCTAGAAAAAATTGTCAAAACTGTCTCAAATTTTTTTTTCTTCAAGTTGCCATGAAATCTCAAAAATTCACCTCAAACCCAAAACAAATTTCGGTGGCCCAGAAAAGAGAATTTGTCCACAAAAAAAAAGACGCCTAGAAAATCTGCAGTCATGCGGCCAAACAAACTTAGAATACCCACGTCACAAATCCAGGTCATGCGGGAAAGATACAAAGCAAGAAAATACTAGTCGTGCACCTCTTTTCTGCCACGATTTTGCACTTTAGGGAGTCGCGCGGCTTCAAAATACTAGGAAAACAAACGCTTGAAGGAAGACGCAAAAATCCGCACACAAAATGAGCGACTGGAAAGAAGACAAGCGTGTCAAAAATGTAGGTCGTGTGGAATAAACCTGATCTATAAAAACAGGAGATTGACGGGAAGACGCGACTTTACACAAGATCCCATGCCTTCAAATCGATGCCAAAGGCTAGAGTGTGCGTGCTCCAGAAACAACCCTAAATGTGGCAAAACAAAGACACACTATTTCTCTTGACACAAAAATATGCTAGAAATAAACCCACGAATTATCTTTGCAAAGAAACCACAAAATTTGCTGAAAATAGGTTCAGAAGCCCTCATGAAAAATCTCACGATTTTTCTCTACAATTTCGCCCCACAAAGATTCTTCCTAAAAAAAAAAATTTCAGCTAACCAGGGTCAAGCTGCTTTGATACCATGAAATAATTATTGATATTCATGATTCTGTATATTCAAATGGAGAGAAGATCTCCTTATAAGGAAAAATACAAGATGATGTTCTAAAATAAACAATCGTTAATTGATGAAAAAGCTAAAAAATGTAGAAACCCCAGTTTCCTCGTTTCCTCTATATCTGATGGTTTTAATGTTTTTTCTGTAGATTTTAGGTTTTTTGCCTGTCTTTTGATTTTTTGACGTTTCTAGGGTTTTAAGCATAAAAATGCAAGATGGCGAATTTTGCAAGTAATTGAAATAAATTCAAATAAAAATAGATCCATTCTAAATGACGAGAGAATTTGATATAAATAAGGATGCCAGTCTTTATTTGATCTTCTATAAAGATTACAAAAATACCCAGTTGCATGCAAGCAAGGAAAACAATGAAATACTATAAAGAACCTGCTGGCTGCAATAAATGACTGCTGTAGCTGGTACGGCTGAGTTAATGAGTGTCTCCCTCCTTCCGTCTGGTGATCTGAATAAGATCTCCAAACCCAGGCGCCTCCAGAGATGATAAGAAATGATCTTCAAGATTGGCGTTTCCTTCAAAAACAAAGAATGGCTCTTTTTTCAATGGTACGGCCAGAATAATGAAAGGTACGGCCTGAGTACAGATTGCTGCAATAAATAAAATGTACGGCCTCTTAAAACAATGTCCAGTCTCTGGTATAAGGTGCGCTTGAATGAATAAATACTCTCTGGTTGCAAACACTGAGAAACTCTGAAGGTATGAATGTGTTTCGACTGGAAATCTGCAACTTTGATGAAGGTACGGCCCTGCTGTACAAAAGTACGGCTGATGGCAGCAACCAGCAATAAATATGAAACACGTTCCTCTGTCTTCACTGTCTAATCTCTGAGATATGATGCACCTCTGTGAATGAAAGTATTCTGAATAAATGAATAAGCTGAAGCTCTGTAAAATAAATAAACTCTGGAACTCTGTGATTCCTCCTGAATGAAGAAACCTCTGTGTTGGCAATAGATCAGATGTTATTTCACATCCTCTGAATCGCTCCCACTGGAGATGGCTCGTTCTCCAATGTTTCGAGACCGAAACCCTAAAGCTTCCGTTCTCAGACGAAGTCTTGATCAATTTCCAATTCTCAAAAATGTCATAATGCTCAATTCCCAAGGCAAATCCACTCTTATGCTGAAAAGTGCGATTTCCTTAAAGATAGGGTTTTATTAAAATATTGACTTTTAATTCTTTTATTATTTTCAATAGTCTCCGTCAAATATTTTAATATTAATTTAAATGTCCATTTGGCCCCTTCTGATGATGGGCGCACCCCTCAAGACAAATCACTTAAGTTATAATTTAAAATTATAACTTTATATTATAATCATTAATTAATTAATATTTAATCAATGCAATTAAATATTAATATTTCTCCCGTTACTCATCCGATTCCCGTTCCGTCTGAAGTTGACGAACTCTGAAGTGATTCTGGATGCCGCCAAAGCCATACTGCTAAAAATAGCAGGGGTCCCACACTGCCTGCCAGGAACTGCTAAAAATAGCAATTCTGCAACAAACGTCCGAATGAGCCTGAACGAAAGCCAATTGATCAATACTGCCAATCTGACGCTGAGCCAAGCTCCAAAACGACCCTCTAACCACTCTATCAGCCTACGAGGGTCTCCTGATAGGCCAAACTTACGAACTCTGATGCTCGTCAAAAATGGGGACATGACAAAAAACAAGAAGTCAAAAATCACTAACAAAAAGAAAACAGATGACTAACTAAAGCTGAATAAAAGCAAAGATGACCATTAATATTGCATTTAATATTTTAATAAAATAGGGCCATGATCATATTGCAAAAATGTTTAGGAAAACCAAAAGCTTCCAAGACTAGCATAACAAAAGATCATTCCATTCTATTCTAAGCCTTTCTCAAGGCCAAGCAACATCATCCCAACATTTTGGTTAACTTCTTTTAGTCTAGTCAAGAGCTTCCTAGTCAGTCGTAAGATTCTCAAGAATATATCTACCTTCTGTGAATCTAGTTTGAGTATTATTTATGATCCTTTGTAAGATATCCTCTAACCTTAAAGCCAAAACTTGAACAAATATTTTATAAGAAACATTGAGAAAAGTTATCGGTCTCCAATTCTTAATA
>VDFB02323350.1:19030-34436 GCA_007258455.2 Sequoia sempervirens | reverse complement strand
TTGTTGATGAAATATCCATCCTTTGTGCATCTGTGTGCCACTCTATATGAGTACCAACAAACAGTTTCACAGTATGGGGATTCATCCTCTCACTCCCATCACAATGGTCGAGCAACCATGTTAGTCTTTGGCAAGTCTAGAAAGAACAAAGTTGTGGCGAAAATGGTATCCATTCCTATAGATAAAAAATATATAGGAAGAAATAGAATATTCACTAAATTATCAAAATCTTATAACATCATGTAATTTTTTTAAAAGATGAAATAATAAATTTTCCAAATATTAGACCATTTTCTAAGTTGTATCCTCAGTGGTATGATGCAAAATGGTTCTATCAATATCATTAGGTATCAGTTCATGACACCAAGAAATGTGTTCATTTGCATCATGTGATTCAAGACCGCATTGATAATGAGATAATCTAAATCGATGGTAGGAAATAGAGCTCAAACAAATATGCAGTGAAGCCCAACAACTAGCTATAGATCTACATAGATCCGTTCCTATCTCATTTCACTAATCCAGTAACTCCTTCTTCTGACTTGACTCCATCTAAGTATGTGAACTTAGTCTCATTTACTCATATTCCTCCTTCAGATCATGTGAATGCTATTCTTGATATTACATTTACCTCGCATGATCTACCTTTGAACAAGGATCCCTCTTTGTTATACATTCCCGCTCGTATTAATGATAATGTTATAATAGGTGTTATGGTTGGTCCTTTGAGTTGAGTGAATGTCATTATGGAAGAAGCACTCTTTATAAACAATTTACATGATAAGTATGATGAATCGTAGGCTATTGTTTGCACACACAATGGGTTTTCTATTGCTCCTATTGGCTTTATTTCTCTGTCAATCCTAGTAGGACCTAAAAGCTTAGAAGTCCCATTTTTTGTGATTCTTGAGTATGACTTGTTCAAAGCCAGGCTAGGAATTCCATGGTTGGCCTCCATGAATGTAGTTTCCTTGGTAGTCCACAAATTTCCAAAGTTTCCCCACAAGGGTACCATGCATACTATCTAGGATATTGGATATAAACCACTGGTATTGTGTGGGGGTGATTCTCCCTTGACCACTTTTGGATCACCCAGATTGGACTCCTACCTCTTGGAGGGGATATTTATGTAGAGCTTATTTCAGGTATAAAACAAGAGGCTCGGCACCTAAGAGTGGTTTTTCTCTGTCTAGTCAAGCTATCTCCTTGAAAGCCTCTTTACATGCACAACAATATGCTTTTTCCTCTTCCCCTTCAAAGGGTAAGGACAAGAAAACTCTTTCCCTTGGTCCTTTCCCCTCTTCTTATGTTCCTTCTTCTTCACCTTCTTCTTCTTCTTCCCAACCTTTGGTGAAATCTTTCATTCTTTCTACTATTCCTAACATAGGAAAAAGAAAAGTGCCTCCATTGTGGAGGTTGAAGCCTCATGTTTTTCAGCTTCTAGTTTTACCCACGATGCCTTGAACCACCCTTTATGGAAAAGGGGAAGTATTATTATGGGGTTATTCCTATGTCTCAACCTTTGAGGCCTCCCCTTGCTCCTCTACTTTCCCCCAAGGAAAATAAAGGAAAGGGGCCCATTGTCGAGACACCTATGTCTCTTTCTATCTTTATGTATCCTCCTATTGCTCCTCCTTAAAACTCCACCCTTCCACTAGAAATAGTTGTCGAGGTTTCCCCTCTGATAGGATAGGATCCCTCGAACCCTTCCCAGGTAGCACCTTTCGATGCCAATAATCACCATAACCAGCTTACACAAGAGTGTAAGTGGCAATGGAAGGTCTTGGCTAAAGAGCATGCTGCCTTGTAGAAACTCAGTGAGGAGTATTTTGTCTCCATTGATTTTGTATATGCTTCCTATTCTTTCGTACTTCCCATCACCTTTGTTCTTATTTTAGTTTCATCGATGGACCCCAATGAACCTCACCCCAAAGGGTGTAAGTGTTCATCACTCCTTTTGTGGAGCAGTCTCTTATCACTTCTCTTCCTAATCTTCCTCATTTTCTATAGCTCGTGGACATGCCTTTCATGAAGGTGGTGTCCTTTATGGCTTCGTTTGCTTCTCCTACCTCTGGTTCAGTTGTGAGGACTTCACTTCATCTTTTGAATCATAAGTCAAAGGATGGCCTCAAATTGAGCGATCGTAAAAAAAAGTTTTCTTCATCTCTTGAGTCTTGTTCTACCCTAGCCCACACTATCCTTGTGATATAGGCAACATCTGCTTCACCAGAGTTTATCATTTCTCCTCTTCCCAAGGATGCATGGCACTAACTCTTAGGTGTCTTTCCCTCCTCTTATTCAATTTTGACATGCCACTCATGAGAAGTGCATGTTCAACTTGTTGGAGGAAATTATGACTCTATCTTTGAACTTTTCTAGGTCGATGACTTTAGTCTCATAGGAGCTCGATGACAAAGACCTCAAGGGGCCTTCTTCCTTAGATCTTGTTGTAGGAAAGTTAGATGGTACCACCCTAGCTATCCCTCCCCTACAAGATCATCCTACCTCGCCATATGATGATTTAGACTGGGAGTAGGATGATCTACTAGTGGAGTAGGATTAAAGCATCACCTTCTTCTTTATCTTTAGATTAGTTTTGTGTGTTTGTATGTGTTCCCCCATGCTTTCCTATTTATTTTTGTTCTCTCACTTGGAGGAACCTTGCTACCACTGTAGTGCTTAGATACAAGAGAGAAAATATGTCGTACACTTCCTCTATTTGTACCATCATTCTTCTATGTGTTGTAAATTTTGGCTTTCACATTAGGTAGGATGCAAAGCGTTGGGGCATTTATGACTCTTCCATCTTGACTTAATATTTTATGTTTACTTTTTCTTCATGTGTTCTTCTTCCCATTTTGGTATATTTGGGGGTTGATGAAAGTTCACGTATATACTATATATTATTTCTACATATCTATATCTATGCATAGTTCTAACCTCGAATAATTAGACCCCCTTGTGCTCTTGATTTTTTCATCTTTTCTTTCATGATATTGTGGTTTCTATGTATTGTCCCTTGCGTGAAAACATCCTTATTAAATATCAAAGTTGCACTCTTGCTAAGTTGCAAAATTAGCACTTTGGAGAAATATGGAAAATATTCAAGGTTGTGGGTTACCTAAAGCAGAAAAGAACCTCTAGAGTAAGTTGGCTCTTATGGTGTCACCTAAACTATTGCTAAAATAATGCTTTTCTAAGGAGAGAGTAAGAAGGAAACATGAAATGAACCCTATACTATGGGTGATGCACCAAAATGATCCCAAGCATAATACTGTTGTTTTTACACACCAAAATGAACAACAACTTAAACATTGGCTTACACAACTCAAAACTTCATATGTCTTTGCATCAGTGCTTCATAACTAGGCTAAAAATGTCAAGGACAACATCTAGAAGGATGTAAAAAATGTCTTCACAACTTAGACTCTCTCCTGAACTAGCTCAACACATGTTATGACCTACAATAGTTCATATTAACTAAATAAAGGAAAATAAACTAGGACAAAACCAAAGGGAAAACAATTCCACCATAAGATTTCATCAACCATTTTAAATTCTTTCATAATAAAATAGAAAATGAGAAGGAAAACTAGATTATCTTATTGATCAAAAAGGTGTTACAACTACTGTACATGCTTGTAAATGAGCTACACAATACAGTCTTTTCTCTGCAGAGGACTCCAAAGGTCACAAGGCAGGAAAACAAAAATAATCAGAATTGAGTACAAAATGAGTCAAGTGACTATATCCACTCTTCGTCCAAAAGCACCAAAATAGGACCTAGAACCTTCTTGGGCATATGCAACAATAAAGCCAAAAATATAGCTTCTATGTCTCCTCCAAAAAGGCTCCAAAGTGCTGAAAAGGTCAACTTTGACCAAGTACCTCATGAAGGAATAATAAATCACCTCCTATATACCCTCATTCCCTCCAAAAGGTGAGTAAACTGCCCTATATCTTCTCCCTTGGTTGACCAATTGCTTCAACCATCCCCTAGATTCTTGTAAAAGCATAAAAACTTAACCGTACCTCCCTTGAAAGCATAAAAATTAATTTATTTTGAATTACAAGTAACATTAATTAAGTGATTTATAATTGCACCACTTAGATAAATGTTTTACATTTCCACAATAGATGCAAAATAAAAGCATCGACTCAACAATGCTTGAAGGTTAATACAAGAGTCTCATAAGTGTAAAAGGAAACACACCCTAATTATTAGGCATATGACATAAGGTGAAGGTATTAATTCATTTGCAATATGTTATAACAAAAGGAAAAAAAATCCTTGAGTTATATCGGCATAGTTAGGGTTGAAACCCTAAAGATAAAACCAAGCCAAAGAGAAAATAATGCATTTCATTCTTCACCTTGAACTTTGCTAGGCACCACCATAGGATTTTGATGGAGCTCTGCAATTGTGTCTGAAGGCTTCATTTGCTCAAATATTGGTAAGAATCCACTCTTTGTATTTGTCAAACTCCTATGTCTGTGAGAAATGGTGAAACTTTGTTGAAAAATTCATAGTTTTTACTATGCTAGGGTTTGAAGAATGAAACCTTTATTCATGGCTTCTAAGTAATTCACTGTGACCTCCTCTCTATCTTCTATTTGCTGGGTTTTCTCTATGAAAGCAACTATTGCATGATTTCCTTGCTTTGATCGCAATGCATATTCACACTTGATGCTTCTCTTATGCAAAAGTTAGAAGATTTTAACAAAAAGGCCAAAGGCCATGACTTTCACTTTGCACATTCTCTGCATTTTCTTGGTATTTTTTCATTTCAACGCAATGACTGTTTGTTTCAAATGCATATTCTATGCATTTTATTTAGGAAATAGAGAAAAAATTCCCACAACCTCATCTATTTGTAGCTACTAGGGTTTTTCCTCATTCTTTTCTATTGAGATTAAAATCATGAGCATCCTTGTTATTTCTTGTGATGCCAAGTAGTAGCGGCCAACAATGTCATAATCACCTTGCTATGAAAAGATCGTGCATGATTATAATATGAATGAGACTTCATGAGAGGGTGGACAGTTGAAACAAGAGCTATCTCAGTCAACTATTCCACAAGAAGATGTTGCCCCGTGAAGGAAAAAATGGTTTGAAAAATGATTCAATGCCAAATGCTGCATAGTACGGGTATAACCCAAAAATCTACACATCTTTTCCATTCCTTTATGAGCACTACCATTTTCACCATTGGCTATTTTAAATAACTAGAGTTGTTATTTAAGCATTTAAATGACTCATTCAATTTTTATTAGTCTAAGACTGTCCTAAAATATGCCTATTTCCATCATCTACAAACTGTCTCTATACTTTGTGACTGAATCTTCCCACTGCTCTTGACATTGAAAATTAGAAAATTTTATAGTAAAGGATGGAAATAGGTCCATTAGCTCAAAGTTCAATGACAACATAGCCATATTAAAGAATTCTCAAACATCTCCTCTGTAAATACAAGTATTTTGTATGTGAGAAAATTTTGAATCTGAGTCAAGAAAAGACAAAATGTTTCTCAGAACTATCATCTTGCTAATGTCCTTTCATTTTTCTAAGTTACTGTCCTTGCATCATTCATTGATGCAAAATTTATAACTTGGTGACTCATAGCATGATCTGTCATGCTCATCTCTTAAGTTATGATTTCCTTATGCATATGGAATTTGACCTTTATGCCCATTGTCATTTCCATTTATTTGCATGAGTATTGTACATCATACACTTGAATTGTACCCTTCATTATCATAGTAGTCTATCCCTCCAATCCATTGCCATCCAACATAGATGTTTCCATTTCATAGATATCATTGCAATGTGATGATGTCCTTGAGTCTGTCATTTTATCTCCATGTTGTTTTCACTTGTGTATTCCTGAGTAAAATCTTGCATGGAAAGATTATGATAATATTTAGAGTTCCCTCAACCATTTTAAACTGTTTTCTCTTCAAGATGGAAAAGCTTTTATATCCAACTTTAAGACCTCCATAGAAGTAGCCTACAACACTGTCCACCAAGAAGCTTGATCTTTATCTCCCCCTGGCACTTATATCTTCATGATGCATTTAGTCCCTTAACATCACTGTCACTCTTTGAAACTCTATGCATTTCTATCTCTTCTAGCTCTGCCCTTGTGATTTCATAGTTAACAACCACTTATGGATGAGAGGACTGTGATTTTGTTTTGTCACTATTACCTTTCCTCTTCATAGTAGCAAACCATTGTGATCATCATACATAAGAATATATTTTATTCTTGTCTTTCTTTCAACTGTCAACATGTTATCAACAAGACTATCCTCTAAATAGTCTTTGTGACTATTCCAATGCATAAGATCACTGCCTCCAATTCATAGTGAATCAATTGAGCAACTATATGTCATTTATGAAAGTGAACTACTGGCTCACTATCATTAGTGATGTGTACTTGTTCAATTGATTTATAATGAGATGAAGTTATATTTCTATCCCTCTTAAAGCACAAGAGGGAAGTATGCTGGGCTAAACCCTTGTGGGAGCCCATTTCAATCCACATGCTATGATATCAAATGCAGATAAGATTTCGCCTATACCTGCACAATGAGCAAACATGTTAGATAAAAAAGAGCATATGATAGATGTTTATGATAGCCTTTTTGTTTTCCTGGACATTTGTGATATGGAAACTATTTCAATGCTTTATGAGGATTAGACTATATGTTTGTGTATTTTTGCATATGTAATGATTAGTGATCCCAAGTTCTAAAAAAATCTCTCTTACATGCAGGAAACCTTGGAGAATTGGATACAACTTCTAGAGGCTAGACAGATAGGAGAACTGAAACACGTGCAACAATTCAACTTGACAACTAGGATTCATCATTCAGGCAATGACATATCCCCTTTTGTTCCATATGCATTTTCTTTTATGTATTTATAAATGTATAGTTTATTCATTTATTGCATTGAAAGAGTTAATCCCATGACTCGTGTGGGACCCTATACACTTACAATTATCAATAAAATACTACTTTTATGCAATAACTGTTCACTCTCTTCTTTGTTGTATGCATTTGCATAATGTAATGCAGTCTATTTGATAATTCTTCATGCATATGAATGGAAAATAACACAATTCAATGTATACCTTTTATCTTTACTTTGCAAAACACCATCTCATCTCTACTTGATTGAGCTGAAAGAAAACCAGGTAACATTTTTGGTGACATCTGCTAAATGTTTGCCTACTAAGCATCTTGACTAGTTGCATGAGCCTATCCATTGGGCACAAAGTCAATAGAAACCTACCAAGACTTGAAAAAAAGTCTTGTATATTGCTCTAACTCATCAAAGCAATGCATGACTACTACAAAAATAAAATTATTTGTTCAGAAGACACCAGAAAATTACCACTGGTTATCTTCCGCTTTATTTCACACCCACACCCCAAAACATGTCACCTTTGAAGCATTCACTGTTTTGTTCTGGTGAATAATTTTATTTTTGATCTCATTTACTGACCACTGCAGATTGTCCTCCCAATTCACAGAACTGTTTATTCTGTTGTCTCCACGAATCACCACACTGTCCACCTGTTCTTATTTTGTCTAATCATCCATATATCCCATCATACCAAAAAATACTAGCTTCTTTTTCACCAAGTTCCTCATGTTCATTTTTCTTCTCTTGCTAGTTGGGACAATGTGGTTCATACTTATGAGCCGTCTCCTTGATCTTGTCTTGCTGATTGGAATCACTTGATTCCCGAGATGCAAGATAAAACATGGTTGTTTCCTCCACTTGCTCCTATTGTTCATGGATCTATTCCTCAAATTTTGTTGCTTTATCATCTAGTGTTGAACAAAAAATATCAAGATTATCCCAAAACAAGTCTTCTTCATAGTCTTCTTTTCTTTTTTGCATGGAAAGAATGATTATGTTTTCTTCTTCAAGAGTTAAGATTCTAGACTCAGGATTTCCTTTACAAACCAATAGCTCACTAAGAGCTCCAACCTCTTCATGCTGCTTCAAAACTTCCTCTTTGTCAACAAAAGAAGGCATCTAGTCAAACAAGTAGACCAAATCTTCCTCCTCATTACCATCCACTTGCTTTACACACTACTATCCCAACACTTTCTGCTCATCTTGTTCTTGCAACAAATTTGATTCAAATCTGATTTGTCGGCTCTTAAAATATAAGAACACTCTTCAACGATAATGTCTTCCTAATATCCTTCAAGTTCCACCTTTTCTTGGTCATAAAACCAAAAATTTAGCCAAATGATAGGTTCCTCTGGAAGTAATGAAACAAAACTAAGACAAGATGACTCAGAAGATGGGGAAATTTGATAGGTTTGTTGGGATTCTTTAAGACAAGTGGGTTCTTGAGAGGGTTGCTCTTGAAGAACAAGAGGCTCAGCTTGTGTAAGTATAGATTCTTGTAATTGAAAAAAGATTTCTAAAATTTGGGATGTTGAATTTAGAGGGATTGGAAGGATTACCATGTTTAAAGCTTGGGATTTTGAATTTGAGGACCTTCTCTTTCACAGGCTACTCCAAAATGCATGCATAAGATTGGGCCTCTATCTTTTGTACTTGTTTAATAAGAAGCCTCATTTGCTGCTCTTTTGCAACCAACTCCTACTCATGAAGATAGGCTTGATAAGCTACTTCTTTTTGCTGCAACCCATACTCACGCTCTCTCTTAAGAGCCTTCAACCGCTTTAACTTATTATGCTTGTCTTTATGCTACATCACTTCTGATTTCTCTTTAAAAGAAGGTTCATCTTGTTTGAAGCCTAATACATTAAACCTCAGAACCCCTTCCCCAAAGAATGGGTTTGGAAAAGAAAGTGTTGAATATGCTTCTAGCTTTTGAGCTTGAACATGCATTAGCTTCCTTTTCTCTTCCTCATACCTTACTTGTGCCTCCATCTCCTGTTGAGGACAGTGAAATTGATAAGCCACCTCCTCTTGCTGCCTTTGATACTCTTGTTCTCTCTTGATTTCATTCATCTATCTTGTGAAATCAAGCAATACACTTCTAATATTTGCAATCCCCATTTCTTCATTATGTTGGATCTGGTTAATTAGGAAGGCGATACTACTAACTTAGCATTAAATGGCCTTCTTGAGACTGGCTGTACAAGCATGGGTAGGCTGCCAAGAAACTTGAGTAGGGGTGGGTGGGTGGTGAGCATGATGAACATGTTGGCTACTTGTTGTGGTAAATATATTTAGATTATTTTGGGAAAAATCAACAGTGTATCTTTCTTAAAATGGCCGGTAGGAAGATACACGAGGAGCACTTTCATGGAACGAAGAATGGTAAGCTATGTTTCCATGAAATTTTGACATACTGAAACATTCAAAGAGCTGAAAAGTAAGGAAAAATCAGATTTTATTTGGAACATACCAACACTTGAACTACTAAAACCAGTAGACTTGAGCTCAAATTTTCTAGGTATGTGATTTGGTTGCCTCAAAAGGCTGAAAATACTGTTGTACACACCAAACAATAGTAATATAAGGTCTAAAATGAACTGAAAATCAGTTTTCAGTCCCACCAGGCGTGCCAAAATTGTTAACTCTCAAAGTTTCACCCTTTCTAAGTTGCAGAGCTTAGCACTTTGGAGAAACATGAGAAATTTTCTAGGTTGTGGGATACTTAAAGCAAAAAGGAATCTCTAGAGTAAGCTAGCTCTTATGGTGTCACCTAAACTACTGCTAAACTAATGCTTTTCTGAGGAAAGAGTAAGAAGGAAACATGAAATGAAACCTATGCTACAGGTGATGCACCAAAATGATCCCAAACATAATACTGTTGTTTTTACACACCAAAATGATCAACAACTTAAATAGTGGCTTACACAACTCAAAAATTCATATGTCTTTGCATTAGTGCTTCATAACTAGGCTAAAAATGTCAAGGACAACATCTAGAAGGAAGTAAAAAATTTCTTCACAACTTAGACTCTCTCCTGAACTAGCTCAACACATGTTATGACCTACAATAGTTCATATTAACTGCGTAAAGGAAAATAGAATAGGACAAAATCAAAGGGAAAACAGTTCTCCTATAAGATTTCATCAACCATTTTAAATGCTTTCACAATAAAACAACAAATGAGAAGGTAAAATAGATTATCTTTCTGATCAAAAAGGTGTTACAATTGTTGTACATGCTCGTAAATGAGCTACAATATATAATCTTTTCTCTACAGAGGACTCCAAAGGTCACAAGGTAGACAAAAGAAAATAATTAGAACTAAGTACAAAATGAGTCAACAAGTGACTGTATCCACTCTCCGTCCAAAAGCACCAAAATAGGACTTAGAACTTTCTTGGGCGTATGCAATAATAAATCCAAAAATATAGCTCCTATGTCTCCTCCAAAAAGGCTCCAAAGTGTTGAAAAGGTCAACTTTGGCCAAGTACATCATGAAGGCATAATAAATCACCTCCTATATACCCTCATTCCCTCCAAAAGGTGAGTAAACTTCCCTACATCTTCTCCCTTGGTCGACCAACTACTTCAACCATCCCCTAGATGCTTGCAAAAGCATAAATAATTAATCGTACCTCCCTTGGAAGCATAAACATTAATTTATTTTGCATTACAAGTAACATTAACTAAGTGATTTATAATTGCACCACTTAGATAAATGTTTTACATTTCCACAACAGATGCAAAATAAAAGCATCAACTCAACAATGCTTGAAGGTTAATACAAGAGTCTCATAAGTGAAAGGGAACACACCCTAATTACTAGGCATATGACATAAGGTGAAGGTATTAATTCATTTGCAATATGTTAAAACAAAAGGCAAAAAATGCCTTGAGTTATATTGGCATAGTTAGGGTTGAAACCCTAAAGACAAAACCAAGCCAAAGAGAAAATAATGCATTTCATTCTTCACCTTGAACTTTGTTGGGTGCCACCATAGGGTTTCGATGGAGCTCTGCAACTATGTTTGAAGGCTTCATTTTCTTGAATGCTGGTAAGAATTTGCTTTATGTATTGGTCAAACTCCTCTATCTATGAGAAATGGTGAAACTTTGTTGAAAACTTCATAGTTTTTACTATGCTAGGGTTTGAAGAATGAAACCTTTATTCATGGCTTCTAAGTGATTCACTGTGGCCTCCTCTTTGTATTCTATTTGCTAGGTTTTCTCTAGGAAAGCAACTATTGCATGATTTCCTTGCTTTGATCATAATGCATATTCATGCTTGATGCTTCTCTTATGCAAAAATTTGAAGATTTTAACAAAAAGGCCATAGGCGGTGGCTTTCACTTTGCACATTATTTGCATTTTCTTGGTATTTTCTACATTTCAACACCATGGATGTGTGTTTAAAATGCATATTCTACATATTTTCTTTAGGAAATAAATAAAAAATGGCCGTGACCTCATCTATTTGCAGGTAGTGAGGTTTTTCCTCATTCTTTTCTGTTGACTTTAAAATCATGAACATCCTCTTTATTTCTTGTGATGCCAAGTAGTAGCGGCCAGCAGTGTCATAATCACCTTGTGAAAATATCATGTAGGATTATAATATGAATGGGATTTCATGAGAGGGTGGAAATTTTAAACAAGAGCTATCTCAGTCAACTATTCCACAAGAAAATGCTGCCCCATGAAGGGAAAAATGGTTTACAAAATGATTCAATGCCATTGCACAATACAGGTATAACTCAAAACTCTACACATATTTTCCATTCCTTCATGAAAACTACCCTTTTCACCATTGGCTATTTTAAATGACTAGAGCTGTTCTTTAAGCATTTAAATGACTCATTCAGTTTTTATCATTCCAAGACTATCCTACACTTTTCCTTTTTCCATCATCTACAAATTGTCTCTATACTTTGTGACTGAATCTTCCCACTTCTCTTGACATTGCAAAATCACAAAAGTTTATAGTAAAGGATAGCAACAGGTCCATTAGCTCAATGTTCAATGATAACACAAACATATTAAAAACTTCTCAAACATCTCCTCCACAAATATATCAAGAATTTTGTATGAGAAAATTTTGAGTCTGAGTCAACAAAAGACAAAATGTTTCTCAGAACTATCATCTTGCTATTTTCCTTTCATTTTTTTGAGTTATTTTCCTTGCATCATTCATTGATGCAGAATTGATAACTTGGTGACTCATAGCATGACTATCATGCTCATCTCTTAAGTTATGATTGCCTTATGCATATGGAATTTGACCTTTATGTTCACTATCATTTCCATTTATTTGCATGAGTATTGTACATTATACACTTAAATTGTACCCTTCATTATCACAGTGGTTTGTCCCTCCAATCCATTGCCATCCAACATAGATGTTTCCATTTCATAGAAATCATTGCAATGTGATGATGTCCTTGAGTTTTTCATTTTATCTCCATGTTGTTTTCACTTGTGTATGCCCAAGTAAACTCTTGCATGGAAAGAGTATGACAGTATTTAGAGTTCCCTTAACCATTTTAAACTCTTTTCTCTTCAAGATGGAAAAGCTTTTATGTCCAACTTTAAGACCTCCATAGAATTATCCTACAACTATATCCGCCAAGAAGCTTGATTTGTATCTCCCCTAGCACTTATATCTTCATGATGTATTTAATCCCTTAACATCACTGTCACTCTTTGAAACTCTATAAATTTCTAGCTCTTCTAGCTCTGCCCTTGGGTTTTCACAGTTAACAAACACTAATGGATGAGAGGATTATGATTTTGTTTCATCACTATTACCTTTCCTCTTCATAGTAGCAAACCACTATGATCATCATACATAAGAATATATTTTCTTCTTGTCTTTCTTTCAATTGTCAACATGTTACCAATAAGACTATCCTCTGAATAGTCTTTGTGACTTTTCCAATGCATAAGATCACTACCTCCAATTCATAGTGAATCAATTGAGCAACTATATGTTATTTATGATAGTGAAATACTAGCTCACTATCATGAGTGATGCGTACTTGTTCAATTGATTTCTAATGAGATGAAGTTATATTTCTATCCTTGTTAAAGCATAAGAGGGAAACATGTTGGGATCAACCCTTGTGGGAGCCCATTTCACTCCACATGCTATGATATCAAATGCAGATAAGATTTCACCTATACCTGCATAGTGAACACACATGTTAGATAAAATAGAGCAGATGATAGATGTTTACGATAACCTTTCCATTTTCCTGGACATTTGTGATTATCAAACTATTTCAATGCTTTATGAGGATTAGACTATATGTTTGTGGATTTTTGCATATGTAATGATTGGTGATCTCGAGTTCTAACAAACTCTCTCTTACATGCAGGCAACCTTGGAGAATTAGAGACAACTTCTGGAGGCTAAAAAAATAAGAGAATTGAAATAGATACAACAATTCAACTCAACTAGGATTCGTCATTTAGGAAATGAAGGATCCCCTTTTGTTCCATATGCATTTTTTTTTATGTATTTATAAATGTATAGTTAATTCTTTTATTGCATTGAAAGAGTTAATCCCACGACTTGTGTGGGACCCTATACACTTGCAATTATCAATAAAGTACTACTTTTATGCAACAACTATTCACTCTCTTCTTTGTTGTATGCATTTGCATAATGTAATGCAGTCTATTTGATAATTCTTTGTGCATATGAATGGAAAATAAAAGAATTCAATGTATAACTTTTATCTTTACTTTGCAAAACACTATCTCAACTCTGCCTGATTGAACTGAAAGAAAAATCAGGTAATAATCCCATTAATACATATTGTTATGTAAATTTTGTGCCATGAAATATCTTGTGTTTCTATTCTCCTTAGAATGACATGTGCTCCTCTATGTAGCACACATAATTCTAAGGGTGACTATCATATATGCTTACTTTTTAAAAAAGTTCAAAGAAATCTAAAATTATGTCTTAATGTATTATGTCTCATCATCTAGCTTGGGGGCAACCTAGATAGACATGTCTTGTCTTTTTTGTGACTATCCTACAACACAAATTAAAACCACATGAATATTTTCTTGCTGTATGGTCTCTAGCCATGCTAACCATACCTATTAGTGCTATCTTTTATCTAATCAGATTATGTCATGCCTTTTCTATGAAATTTATCATGTCTATTATTTTTTTATTTTTCACCTATCATGTTTGTCTATAGCTAACATGTTTTTGGTGAGATTGTAGCTAGCTAAGTTGCAAGATCAAAGACCCGTCCCCGTCAATTTTTTAGTGGAGTTTCCGTTCACGTAAACACTCAAATCAAAAGCATGTTTCCTTCATCCCTGGTATATTCCTTCGGTCCTCCTTTCACTTAGTCACATGTTTAGAGCGCTATGTTCGCTAAAGTGGGGAAAAAAAAATGTTGTCATAAAATTAAGACTCTATGCAGCCATTTCACCATCCTCTTGGCTGGCTTCCCTAGCCTCTCATATTTCATCATTTTCTACCAGCAGGGGAAATATCTTCTAGGATGCTTCTATGTCGTACAAACTTCTACATGTTGCATGAATGTATTGACAAGATTCTTGCTCCTATGGCCATTGGGATGTTACACTATCACCTACTCATGAAGTGTAATGCCTTTGCAGTCACAAGAATTCCCAAGAATGACTTTCTTGCATGCAATTTGACCATATTCTTCTCTCCCATCCTATTATATTCACTTCTTTCCATTCAATCTATCACTCTCTCATTCTAAGACTTCATTCTCACATTCTCTTTAATCTAACTCTCTTCTTGTAGCTCTACACCTTCCATTCTTGTAGGTTCAAGCTCTTCTACACCCCATTCTTACATGATTGTATCAAGCTCTCAAAGCATCACTCTTCCTCTTGGCTTCACCGTATTGGGAGGGAGGGTATCCTCATTTTCATAGCATTTTCTTAATTTTATTGATTACAGCCTATTGGTTATGTTGCATTTCTAATGCCTTGTTTGCCATTTACTTATTAATATTTCTTTTATCTTTGCGATCCCACAATAGTGGTTTACAATTTTGGCCAAACCTGACACTCCAAATTATTATTTTCCAAAATATCCATATTTGGCACCTATATTAAACGGAAGAATTTGAAGATGATGCAAACTAGAGTCTCATCACATTTTTCTTGAATTTGAAAAAGCATTTTTTTTCGTACTTTGAATCACAGCCCCATCTTTTCCATCTCCTCAAAACCGACATTTTTTCAAAGTGCCCAACATTTTTAAAAAGTGATAATAATCGTGGTAACGATAACTTTTTCCATGAAGAAGGCATTCTAATTTTAATTTAGATTCATAACTACAATGTCTAGTGCTTACACTTTGTTAGACAATTTTTTATTGAATATTTTTTCTTTAATCAAGTTTTGAAGTCAAACCAATTACAATTCAGACATAGCGCAATCGTACAACGCACAACTTTTTGTGTATATATCGAAAT
>VDFB02323350.1:0-19010 GCA_007258455.2 Sequoia sempervirens | reverse complement strand
TACACTTGCAATTATCAATAAAGTACTACTTTTATGCAACAACTATTCACTCTCTTCTTTGTTGTATGCATTTGCATAATGTAATGCAGTCTATTTGATAATTCTTTGTGCATATGAATGGAAAATAAAAGAATTCAATGTATAACTTTTATCTTTACTTTGCAAAACACTATCTCAACTCTGCCTGATTGAACTGAAAGAAAAATCAGGTAATAATCCCATTAATACATATTGTTATGTAAATTTTGTGCCATGAAATATCTTGTGTTTCTATTCTCCTTAGAATGACATGTGCTCCTCTATGTAGCACACATCATTCTAAGGGTGACTATCATATATGCTTACTTTTTAAAAAAGTTCAAAGAAATCTAAAATTATGTCTTAATGTATTATGTCTCATCATCTAGCTTGGGGGCAACCTAGATAGACATGTCTTGTCTTTTTTGTGACTATCCTACAACACAAATTAAAACCACATGAATATTTTCTTGCTGTATGGTCTCTAGCCATGCTAACCATACCTATTAGTGCTATCTTTTATCTAATCAGATTATGTCATGCCTTTTCTATGAAATTTATCATGTCTATTATTTTTTTATTTTTCACCTATCATGTTTGTCTATAGCTAACATGTTTTTGGTGAGATTGTAGCTAGCTAAGTTGCAAGATCAAAGACCTGTTTCCTCATCACATTTTGGTGGAGCTTCTTCACTTCATGTATACCAGATCAAAGGTATGCTTCCTCTTCATCCTGGGTATATTCTCTTTAACCTCTTTCTACTTTAGCTCACACATGTTTAGATACATATGCTCACTAAAGTGGGGAAAAATGTTGTCATAAAATTGCACTCTTATGCAATTTCACATTACATTAACCATCTCTTTAGCCTAATAATATGATAATGTGAAAAAATACCTTCCTAGCCTTCATTTTGATCCCTTATCATTTTCTACCAGCAGGGGAAATATCTTCTAGGATGCTTCTATGTCGTACAAACTTCTACATGTTGCATGAATGTATTGACAAGATTCTTGCTCCTATGGCCATTGGGATGTTACACTATCACCTACTCATGAAGTGTAATGCCTTTGCAGTCACAAGAATTCCCAAGAATGACTTTCTTGCATGCAATTTGACCATATTCTTCTCTCCCATCCTATTATATTCACTTCTTTCCATTCAATCTATCACTCTCTCATTCTAAGACTTCATTCTCACATTCTCTTTAATCTAACTCTCTTCTTGTAGCTCTACACCTTCCATTCTTGTAGGTTCAAGCTCTTCTACACCCCATTCTTACATGATTGTATCAAGCTCTCAAAGCATCACTCTTCCTCTTGGCTTCACTAGGCTCATTAGAGGGAGGGTAGCCTTTATTTTCATAGCATTTTCATTCTTATTGATTAGCCTATTGTTATGTTGCATGTTCTATGTCTTGTCTTGCCATTTACTTATTAATATTTATTTATCTTTATGTATTTGGCTGTCTGTGGAGGTGGAAACACCATAGTGGGGGTTTGACTAAGGTAAGCCCAAAAAAAACCCCAACACTTTTCCTATTTTTTATGTGTGCACACTGTCTGTGAGGAGCTTATGAGAGGCCTCATAGTTGCACCTACCACGAGTTCATCCCTTTCTTCCACTTCTAGTTATTTCATTAAATAGTTTCTTTTCTTGTTATTTAATATTCTTCTTATTGTATGTTTCTTGCATTACTTGCATTCTATTTAGTTTAGTAGAACTGTTAAACTTCAAATTTCATGTAGTTAGTAGATCCTAAGTATTTCTGGTGGCTGACTCTTTCTTTGGTTTGTACGATATGTCAATGCACCAATGAGACGCTAGAGCATCACGTTTTTGTCTTTTTTCTGTGCTTTCATCCTCTGGTAGAGAGCCTATCTATTTGTCTCTTGAGACCTTTGAGGTCTGTTCACTTGGCTTCTAAAGTTCCTATTTCATAAAGAATTATAAAACCAAAAAACATTGCATAAACTCTCCCTTAACTGCGTTCTATCACTTGAGCTTAAATGTCTCTAAGGTAATAGAGAGCTATCTGCTCCATGTACACTCTTCCCCATCCTAGAGATTCAGGAGTAGCGGATCCTCTCCATTACAAGAAAATAATTTTTTATTTTTTTGATCTCTAAGATCTCCTTGAAACATTAGGAGAGAGCATAAAAACTTATCTCCCTTGGTATTGAAAATGGTTTAATAGAAGATAAAAAGTGGTATTTTTGGTCTCCAAGTTGATGAATAGACACAACAAAACAAAGATGATGAAAGGAGGATTTTTATTTTACCACTATTTTATACTTATACAAAATGTTGAATTACAAGGAATATATATAAGCCCATGATAAATACAAAGAGACAAAAAGTGCAAGCATCAAACTAGAGACTTGCATAATAACACAACATAAGTTCGAGAAATCACTAAAAAATCATAGAAAAACTATAAATAGATAATGATAACATATAGAACAATAAAATAGAATGTTAGTAGACTAATGGAAAACTATAAAAATAAGAACTTAAAGATTGAACATAATACAAAACACAAACATTACAAAAAAGGACACATCAACTAGTAGCAAAAATGTCAAAAGTAGACATGTTGATATCTTAGGTGGACGTGGCTTAGGAAGGTGAACACAATGACTAAGGTAGTATATACGTTGAACCAATATGTGTCTAAAATATGATTGGATAGATCTACAAAATAAATGAGTTAATATACTTGTAATAAAATGGTTAGAAAATGATATAAAGCACTACATAGATTAAAATACTTGCACATAGGGTGAAAAACGTTATAAAATATTGAGAGAAGAAAAAAATAGAACGAGAGCTTCTAGGCTGAGCCACTCCTAGGTTGCAAGTTAGATGCACCACAATAGACTAGATGCATCAATATGTGTAAGTACAAGTGGAAAACATAGGGTAGAGACATCAAAAACTTGCAACTTAAAACTTATAAAAACACTCAAAAAATGATTAGATTTATGACATGGAGTCTCATTGGGAATTGCCAAAATAAATACAATAAAGAAAAAAAAGGTGAAATAAGAAAATGAAATTCAAATCAAATCCTATTCTACACCTAAATTTACTTTTAATTGAGCTTGAAGAGGTAGAGTGCTCAAGGTTGAGGGATCTCACAAGAGACCTCTCAGCGCCACTTGTTGTAAACCAAGGGTGTGGATGTGCTCATTGATGTGTGTTTGATATATCATGGATGTGTATAAAAAAATAACACAACTTTCAATTTTGTGAGCCTCCCTTCCATTATCTTGGAAAATGTCTGATTTATAGATTAAGAGGATAATTGATCAATAATTGGAAGTAATACAAGATATCAATAGTTGAAATTGATATGTAAGAGATTAATGATCGAGGATGATCTTGAGAGATTTGAATTAAGGAGAAACCTCCAATTGGAAAATTGTGATTGGTGCACTTGGAGATGACAAGGATCAAAGAGATTTGGATGGATAAGATTGACTTGATTTGATCAAAGGGTGGAGATTGAAAACTATCCTCACACATGTGTGAGAATCACATGGGGATGTTGGATTTGACAAGTGAGAGTTCTTCTACATGCATGCATGATAGTCATATATGCAAAATTGAGGGTGATAATTTTTTAGGCTAAATTGATTGCTATAATTTAAGGGAGGATGTGACAAGTGATTAATTAGATTTATCTTGTTTTGATTTATGAAAGTGGATTAATTAGTTAACTAATTAATTGCGGGGTATTTTTATAAGAATTAAATAAATAAGATGTTTTTTTTTTTTGAGGATAGGGATGTGAAGGATGAATTTAATTAAATAAATATAAATTTATTTAATTAAGGGAAAAATATAGAGGAAAGGGGGATAAATGATGAATTAATTGTAACATAAATGATTAGTATGCATTCAATTAATGATCAAAATATTATTGAGAAGGTTAATTAAATAAAGTATCTTTATTTAATTAATGATGGAATATGATAAAATCAAGTATGGTTAGGTGTGGAAAATTTTAGGTTTTTGAAGTATCTTTCCAATGTACCATCAACTCTAAATTTCTTCTTGAACAAAACTTATATCTATTGGGCTTTCTACATACATGTAAACCAACAAATTCCCAAGCCCTATTATGCTTCAATTTCTCTATCTAACTTTTCATGGAATTTTTCTAAGCACCATTCTCCTTAGAAGAGGGATATTTTCCTATAGAATTTAGTTCATTATTTGTACAAGTTAAAGATAAAACATGCCAAAAAAATAAAGGGGAATATGCCTTTCAATTAACTTTTGTTGCCATATAGACCTTTTCATAGTTGTTATTAGTGGATAATTTCTTCCCACATTTGATTGCATTCTTTCTCAAGATTTATGCTAGATGTGCTTGCTTCATCTTCATCCAAATTTTATTGTACGCTTAGTTTTTAATTCATAGATCCACCTTATTTCTCTAATTTGTGTTTAAAATGCTTTCTATTGATCTCCTTTTTATTTTCCTACTATTTTCTATTTTTTATGCTCTCTAAATATCAAATAATTTAAGTAGATAACCTTCTAGACCTTACTAGATTCCAAATTTTGTAGCTCACATTCTCATCATATTCAATAAAAAAAATTTAATCCTTGAAGTCCACCTTGGATTGTTTCTTCTTAGCAACATAAACAAAAACATCACAACCAAAAATTCTTAAATATGTTACAAAAAGATTCTTATGCTTCAATATCATTAAATTGCCATTGCATCTTTGAGTGTTGATCCATATCTGTTTGGTTTGCATTAATATTGATCACCACTTCAAAACTTGCATGGGACTTTTCTTCCTTTATAAATTTATGTTTCCATAAATTTTTCATCTCATTTATCCTTTTTTCACTAAAATGAATTGGCCCTTGATTCCTTGGGTGGAAGGATCAAGGCTTTGATACCATTGTAATATCCCCAATTAGGGATATTATATATTTCTAATTGAATTAAATCTATGGTATATTGATGATTATATCTTACTTAAAATAAGATCTACTAGAATAGATAGTATTTAATTAACATCATTTGTAGAAATGAATTATAAACCCTTGCAAGATGAGAAATCAACATAACAATTTTGAATAACTAGTTAATCCTCTTATTACAAAAAATATTTTTAATTAAAACTAATTTCATTTACTAGAACTTCAAAGAAAAAACCAATAATATTATTATCAAAGATATGACAAATCTATAGCAATTATAATTTCAATTCCTAGGTGCTAAGAGAGATTTGAATCTTCAAATGATGCAAAAGCATCACTCAAACATGTGTTTTTGATGCTTTGTTTTGATGATAAAAGTCATAGTTGAGTTGGTTCAGGTTTAGGAGGTCCATTGGGATCATAATCCAATGGTTTAGATAGGTTGAATAGGCTAGAAATTCAAATTTGTGGTTTCCCACCAAAAAGGAAAATTTGAATTCCTAGGGAGTTTTGGCCTATTGCAAGGTTGAGATTTGTTTCTCAACTCTTGTTTTTGGTTTTTTTGAGCATAATAAGGTCTTGATGGACCATGGATAGAATGTAAGGTTTTTTTTACTTGTTTTTTTCCTTAGGTCTTGGTTAAAAGTTACTAAAAGGGCATAATTGTAAAGGTTAATGACATAGTCATTTAGGGTTATTGAAGGAAAAGGACTTATGCTTGAGTGGTAACTAATTTTTGTAAGTTTTTTCATTCTGAATCAATGAAAATATATTATCCAAGAATTGGAGGAGCAAGATTTTGATAATATACCTTGTTATTTTACAAATGTATGACATTTTTTCTATGATTTAACAACAAAAGAATAGATGTGTACAAATTTGTACGTTGTGGCGTTAGGTTTGAATATGAATGGAAAGATGGAGTTTTGTGTTTATAGCCTAATGGTTTTGGTTTGATGTGATTTTATGATGTTTTGAGAGAGATATTAAAAAAAAAATTGTTGGTTACATTGTTTAGACCTAGGGTTTTCAATGGGTTTGTTAATTTCATATCTCTTATTCCAACAATTGAAAAATTATGAAATTTGGTACATATTTTTTGCAGCCCCTTATGCATGTGTTCACAAAATGAGAAGTGTTATTCCTTAGTTTGTGTGATTTATAGCAGATAGTGTGTGTTTACTGTCATTAGGACTGTTTAAAACCCTAGTCTTTTGAGGGTTTCGTGGAAATACCTTGTTTTGGAGTTAACCACTACCAAGAAGGGTTTGAAAGAATCTTGTGGAGTGTGATTAAGAGTCTCAAAGCCTATGAATTTAAAAAAGAGTGAGTGATGATTCCTTTTTGAGGTTGAGTCTAGGAAAATAGGCTTATAGAGCAAGTAGGCAGGGTATAAATTGTTGTCATCATTGAAAGATCAAGAGATCTTGTGTAGTCTATTATAGAAAACCACATTTTTCTTGTTATTCATAGTCCATTGCAATTGATTTTTTTTTCCCTCTGCATCATCAAACAAATAGGAATTTTAAGAGCCACCCTAACAAAAATAAGTGAAGCCTAAATACAATCTCGAAGTGATATTTTCAAGATTGGTTTAGAAGTCTTTGTCCACAAACTAGCTATGAAAATAAAGGGGGTTTATGCCCTCTAATCTCTAATGATAGATGAACAATATGTCCAATCTATTTGAATGAAATTAATGGATAAAACAATCCTATTGTACCTCAACCCCTATCTTGATTAAATATACATTTAAAAAATAATAATTTCCCTCCAAAATATACCCACACACAAACCTTGGTTGACACCATTTTAAAAATGACCAGCTTATTACATAACACCCATGACCCCATTGTTTGGGTTCCCAAATTAAACACTTACATTTCCCTATGTTAATTTTCCTAAGCCTATAGAAAAAGTAAAATGGGCTTATGGGTAATCCAAAATATTATGGGAAAATGGGACATGACACAAAAACCTCATGTATATGTGAAAATTATATCATGTATAGGCATATAACCAATGATAAAACAAGTACACTAATAATAAATCTCATCACTAAGGTAATCATCATAGATAGGCAATCCCAAATTTATAACTATATCACTATATAATAAAGAAGGTGCCTAAATATCATTTGTGAGTGAAGAGGAAATGCATGTATCTATCAAGTATATAATACTAGGATCCTTAAGGAAAAATGAATCAAGAGAGGCATATGAAGGAGAATCAATAGATGCAATTTTTTTTATCATGATAATAAGGTAAAAAATCACATGAGCCAAGATCCTTAGTCGTATCAAGTGCATAGAGAGTTGAAGTATTGGATAAATCACTATCCTATGCTAAAAGAGATGTATTATCATAAAACATAAGTAAATAACTAGTGAACTTGATAATGAAGTGAGAGAAGCTATGGACGATAATGTTCTGTAAACAATTATATGACAAATGGTAATAAATTTAATATTAAAACTAGAAAATTATAAGAAAATTAAATATAAAAACAAGAGCAACATGTAAACCCTAAGGCTACATGAAGGGTGGTAGAGCATGCGAAAGATTATAAGACATGCAAAGAAGAAATAATTCCTAAATAAGGGTGTACCAATGAAAGCATAAGGATGAAAAGGGAAGAGTAAATTTGAAAATAAGATGTGAAATTAGGAAAATGCATATTTAAAAACCCTAATATGGCGATTAGAAACCCTAGAAGGAAATTAGCTCATGTAAAATTAGAGGGGTTCACCTAAATTTAGGAAAATTAGGTACATATGCAACCAATCAAACACAAACTATCTTAGATTGAAAAATGATGGTTAGAATTGATAAATTGGATTATTACAACAAATATTTTAGTAAAGTAACGAAGGATGAAATCTCTTAACTCTATAACTAAAGAATGATTTTCTTTGTTGAATATTTTAAAATTAGATTGGTATCTACTTAAGAAATGTGATTTCTCTACTAGTGGAATGCTTGGAAAACTATGTTAGATCTATGCTCTATGCTCTATCAAATATATGTAATCATAGATTCGTCCTCTAAGTTCAAATTTAACCCTACCCGATTCATAAATTTTCTTTGTAATTCATCTAGGGGTGAAGCCACAATAGTGGTTTACAATTTGGTGGAGGAAGGAAAACTGAGAAAAAATGACCCCATGGCAAAAAAATTAGTTTTAGGGGTTCGAATGAACCTACAAGTTCGACCAAACCAAAAAGGGATTCGATCGAACTAGTGTTTGAACGAATGCGTTAATTACTGGGCCCACATTTCCTGCCCAAAAAACAAAAGAAAAATGCATATTGAAGGGGGTTCGCTAGAACCCCCTAGTTCTAGCGAACCCCCCTTTTCCTTGATTTTTGAAATTGTTCACAAAAAAACCTAATATTTTACGCTTCGAAGCTCGGGTTGAGGATGAAAATGGAGGAATCTTGAAAAACCCAACTGGAATCAGGTAGTCCTCGGAACGAGCTATCCAATGAATATAATTTTAATATGTTTTAATTTTATTATGTATTTGTTATTTTAGTTTTATTGAACATAGGTTTTTCATCAAAAATGAAGGTCTCTATTCTACACATGTGGAAAAATAGCAGATTATCAAAAAAAAATTAAAAATATGAGTGCACCAGATATTGAAGTCCTTGATCCAACACAAAAAAAAAAGAATTTCGATATATAGAAAAAAAGTTACGCGTTATATGGTTGCGCTATGTTTGAATTGTAATTGGTTTGACTTCGAAACTTGATTAAAGAAAAAATATTCAATAAAAAGTTATCTAACCAAGTGGAAGCACTAGATATCAGAGTTACAAATCTAAATTCAAAAGAATTAGAATTTTATCCTTTATTGAAAAAAAGTTATGCGTTATACTGTGTGCGTCACTTTTTAAAAATGTTGTTTTATGAAAAAAACCAATTTTCGTGGGAGATGGAAAAAGAAGTGCAATCTGATTCCAAAAAAATTGAAAAAAATATTTTTAGAATCTATAGATAAAATGTGACGAGACTCTAGTTTGCATCATCTTCAAATTCCTCATAGTTTGGCCACTATAGGTGCCCGAATGTGAAGATTTAGTTAAAAATAATAATTTAAGTGTCCAGTTTGGCCAAAAATTGTAAACCACTATTGTGGGATCACTCCTAGGCAATCTTTGTCTATTCTACTTTTTTGTGATATTTAAGGGTTGGTAGTATTTAAAAATATCTTGGAAGGGCTATCATTATGAAATGTGATCTCTCTCTACTAGTGGAATGCTTGGAAAACTATGTTAGATCTATGCTCTATCAAAGACCAAATATGTAGACATTGAGTTATCCTCCAAGTTCAAATTTTACCCTATTTGGTTCAAAAATTTTCTTTGTAATTCACCTAGGCAATCTTTGTATATTCTACTTTTTTTGTGATATTTGAGGGTTGGTGGTATTTAAAAAAATCTTGGAAGGGCTATCATTATGCCATAATAGAGAGAGAGAGAGAGAGAGAAGTGGGAAGGAAGGGTTCTCCTAGGTCAAGCATCCAAAATGTACAACAAACAAGGGTCCTAAAAAGATGTATGCAAATTTCTTTGTTTAATGCACCAAATCTAGATGTTTCTAGATATTGATTGCTCTTTTAAATGCTCTAAGATAAGAGGGGACTTTTGAATTCGTGATATGTAAAATAAATAGTAATTAATATCTTTAAATATTGGCACATGACAATATATTTCACAAAACATGTACTTAGTCACCTCAAGGCAAGAAAACAAAAAAAGGCTAATCAACCAAAATTTGAATATGAATTTTAGAAAAAACAAAAATGACGAGATTAATCAACCAACTATAAAAATCCTTAAATTTCCTATATATATGTTGAATAAGACTGAATTATACAATCTACTATTTTATCACTTTTTTAATGTGATGTTTATTAGTGGAAAATGAGGTTTGAAAATTTGTATACATAAAATAAATAAATGAAAATAAGATAATAAGATAATAATATTATAATATTATTAAAATAATATATCAACAAAAATAATATTAATATAATAATAATAATAAAACTATAATGATATAATAATAATAAATAATAAAGTTCTTGGTTCCATGGATTTAATCTTGCAATTCTTGTTTAAAATTTTAAGCTCCAAAATTTAAGGAATGAATAATAAATAAATGGAAATTCTCTCATTTTTATTTTCTAATAAGAATTAAAAATTTTAGATGAGAGATATGTGGCATAAAAAACTCCTAAGGTGTAGGGGGCAATTTCTAGCCCCACCCCAATTTCACCAACTGAAATATTCATTTCTAAAAGGTAGGGGCTCTTATTTTTCTCCAAAAGATTTCAATTAATTCCATACCTCCTGCTCCATGAAATAGAAGCTCAAGGGAAACCATACAGACAACATATTCTACATACATTTTTCTAAATATAAGTAATACTAATTCTTATTAAATAATAAAGACTTTTTATATATATAATAGAAACAAATATGAGCATATGAGTCTTTTTATATTGAATAAAGCTATAGATCATATAAAAATAGCCGATAACATTACAACAGCTTTTCGTAAGTGTGAAAACGGTGGAATATAAGTCACAATAAATCAATGAAGTTCACGGCTGTATAACGAATACACGGAAAACATACTGACTTCCAAGCGTCGAATTGGAACTCCCTGACAGCGAGACGCGCTCAAGAACACAACCAAACATAAAGTTTAATATAGTCAATATCCTTACCCTTGACTTTCCTCATTTTCACTCATTAATCAATTCGCAGGAAAGAAGACAAAGTCTCAAGGAAATCCCAAAGAAAGGCAGTATAACAAACGCGGACACGTTACCGCGGGAGGGCCGGGCTTAACCGGCACACTCTAAGCATTGACTGCTTAGGTGGCCGGGCCCACTTTTAACCTCACCTCTCCTGTTCGTACCGTTTCCGACCCACTTTTAACCTTATCTTTACCGTTCGTAGCATTTCCGTTTACGATTTGCCGTTGCAACCGTTTCTAGGATTCCGCCGTTCACGTGGCAGTTCCCCTAACGTTACCGTTTCCACCGTTTCGAATCCCCTGTTGACCACTGTTCTGAGCCTCCCCACGAAATGCAGAAACTCCTCGGTAACCCCACACACTCATTTTCAGGACACCAAGTTAGGTTGAATCTTCACAAAGAAGAGGCGAGATCGTGGTAAACAATTGCTAACCCCAAATTTCGGCCGGATGCTTCCAAAACAATGCCAAGTTTGAACCGGATGCTGGAATCATTGCTGACAGAGGTGTATGATTCCAAAACCCAGATTTAAACAATGACAGGGTAAACAATGACTGACGCCAAATTTGAGTCGGATGCTGGCGTTTGTTATTTTGATAAGAAAAGAGATACCTGGCAAGTGTTGAAAGCAAAAAAAACTTGCAGGTTGTAATGATATGCACAAAGTGGATTTGTTGAAAAGGCTTTAGAAACTTTCAAGCAAATGCAATTGGCAGGTGTAAAACCAAATTCCACAACTTTTACCAGCATCCTCCCTGCCTGTGCCAAAAGGGTTGCTTTAGAAAACTGTATGGAAATTTTGTTAGATGCTGTAGTTGCAACTGCCCTGGTAGACATGTATGCAAAATGTAGAAGAAAAGGAAATGCACTTGAACTGTTTGACAACATGCCTCTAAAAAAATGTGGTCACATGGACTGCAATGATTGCAGGATATGCACAAAATGAATTTGCTGAAAAGGCTTTAGAAACTTTCAATCAAATGTAATTGCAGGTGTAAAGCCAAATTCCACCAGCTTTGCCAGCATCCTCCCTGCCTGTGCCAAAATGGGAGCTTTGGAACTGGGTATGGACATCCATCAAAGCATAATGGAAAGAGGGTTTTTGTTAGATATTATAGTTTGAAATGCTCAGATAGACATGTATCCAAAATGTGGAAGAATAGACAATACAGGTGAATTATTTTGACAGAATACCTCAAAAGAAAATCATCTTATAGAACTCCATGATTGCGGGATATGCACAAAATGGATTTATTAAAAAGGCTATTGAAACATTCAAGCAAATGCAATTGGCAGGTGTAAAGCCACATTTCACAGCCTTTGCCAGTATCCTCCCTACCTGTGCCAAAATGGGAGCTTTGAAACAGGGTATGGATATCCATCAAAGCATAGTGAAAGGGGGAAAGCATGGATATCCAACAAAGCATAGTGGAAGGGGGATTTTGTCATATATTATAAACAAAGGATAGAAGAATCTGTCAAATACTGTGGCTGTAACTGCCCAGGTAAACATGTATGCAAAATGTGGAAGCATAGACAAGGCATGTGTAATTGAAAGCATAGACAAGGCAAGGGTAACCACCCAGGTAGACATGGAAGTTTGACAGAATGCCTCAGAGATGTCTTCTCATGGAATACCATTATGACAAATCTAATTGGTAGGTGTAAAGCCAAATTCCACAATCTTTTCGAGCATCCTCCCTGCCTATGCCAAAATGGGTGCTTTAGAACAGATCATGAACATCCATCTAAGCATAATGGAAAGAGAATTTTTGCCAGCATATTATAGTCGGAAATGCTCTGGTAGACAAAAATGAAAAATATAGAAGAACAGACAAGGCAGGTGAACTGTTTGACAGAATGCCTCAAAGAGATGTCATCTCATGGAATTCTATGATTACAGGATATGCATAAAATGGATTTATTAAAAGGCTATTGAAACCTTCAAGCAAATGCAGTTGGCAAGTGTAAAGCCCATTTCAAAGCCTTAGCCTATATCCTCCCTACCTGTGCCTAAATGTGAGCTTTGGAACAGGGTATGGATATCCATCAAAGCATAGTGGAAGGGAGATTTTGCTATATAATATAGAAAAGGGATAGAAAATTTTGTCAAATGTTGTGGTTGTAACTGCCTAGGTAAATATGTATAATACTTACAAAAGTTTGTGAAATGTGGCTTTACAGCTGCCAATTGCATTTGCTTGAAATTTTGAATAGTTTTTTAATAAATCCATTTTGTGCAAACCCTGCAATAAAGGAAATCCATTAGATGATATCTGTCAAACAGTTCACATGCCTTGTCTATTCTTTCACATTTTGCATACATGTCTACTCAAGCATTTCCAAATAAAATATCTGACAAAAATCCTATTTCCATTTTGCTTAGATGGATGCTCATTTTTTTTTCCAAAACTCCTATTTTAACAAAGGCAGAAAGAATGCTGAGAAAAGTTGTGGAATTTGGCTTTACACCTTCCAATTACATTTGTCAAAATGACATCCTATGAGATGACATATCTGAGACATTCTGTCAAATAGTTCATGTGCCTTTTCTATGCATCCAAGTCTACTTGCAAAGTTACACATGCCTTATCTATACTTTCATATTTTGCACACATGGACAGTTACAAGTGCCTTGTCCATGCTTTCACATTTTGGATGTATGTTTACCTCAGCAGTTACAGCCACAAGATTTGATATATTCTTATATCCTTTATTTATAATATATGGCAAAATCTCCCTTCCACTATGCTTTGACATGTGTAGCTGCCCATGCATGCAAAATCTAAAAGCATAGACAAGGTATGTTTAACTAACCAAGTAGACATGGAAGCATAGAAAAGGCAAGAAAAACTGTTTCACAGAATGCCTCATAGATGTCATCTCATGGAATGCAATTTTGACAAATGAAATTGGCAGGTGTAAAGCCAAATTCCACAACCTTTGTCAGCATTCTCCCTGCCTATACCAAAATAGATATTTTAGAATAGATCATGGACATCCATCTAAGCATAATGGAAAGAGGAATTTTGTCATACATTATAGTTGGAAATGCTCTAGTAGACATGTATGTAAATTGTGGAATAATAGATAAGGTTTGTGAACTGTTTAATTGAATGCCTCAAAGAGATGTTATCTCATGGAATTTCATGATTGCAGGAAATGCACAAAATAGATTTATTAAAAAAGCTATTGAAACCTTCAAGCAAATGCAATTGGCAGTTGTAAAGTCGCATTTCATAGCCTTTTCCAGTATCCTCTCTACCTGTGACAAAATGGGAGCTTCAAAATAGGTTATGGATATCCATCAAAGCATAGTGGAAGGGAGATTTTGTCATATATTATAAATAAAGGATATAAGAATATATCAAATCTTGTGGCTGTAACTGCTGAGGTAAACATACATCCAAAATGTGAAAGCATGGACAAGGCACTTGTAACTGTCCATGCATGCAAAATATGAAAGCATAGACAAGGCATGTGTAACTTTGCAAGTAGACTTGGATGCATAGAAAAGGCACATGAACTATTTGACAGAATGTCTCAGATATGTCATCTCATAGGATGTGATTTTGACAAATGTAATTGGAAGGTGTAAAGCCAAATTCCACAACTTTTCTCAGCATTCTTTCTGCCTTTGTTAAAATGGGAGTTTTGGAACAAAAAATGAGCATCCATCTAAGCAAAATGGAAATAGGATTTTTGTCAGATATTTTATTTGGAAATGCTTGAGTAGACATGTATGCAAAATGTGAAAGAATAGACAAGGCATGTGAACTGTTTGACAAATATCATCTAATGGACTTCCTTTATTGCAGGTTTTGCACAAAATGGATTTATTAAAAAACTATTCAAAATTTCAAGCAAATGCAATTGGCAGCTGTAAAGCCACATTTCACAAACTTTTGTAAGTATTTTTCCTACCAATGCCAAAATGGGAGCTTTGGAACAAGCTATGGAGATCCATCAAAGCATAGTGGAAGAGAGATTTTCATTGTATATTACAGATAGATATATAGAAGAATTTTATCAATTCTTGTGGTTGTAACTGTTCAGATAAACATCCTCCTTTCTTGTGAAAAAATGAAAGGTTTAAAATGGATTATGGACATTCATGGAGGATGAAGGATTAAAAAAGACTTTTTTAGATGTAGTAATGGGAAATATACATATACATTTTTTTAATCTAGTACTTTGGTTATTGTGAAACATAGAGAAATGCTATTAAAATAAAATTTCACAAAGAAATTGTAATGTAAATTCTAATCATCATTTTTTATTCTTCACATTAAATATTCAAATATCAGAATTAGAGTTCATATATACTTTTAAAATATGTATTAATACATGCAACCAACTTTAAATTCAACACTTTTATTTTTGAAATCATCTGTTCTCACTCATACTTAACAAGGGGCTTCATATAGTGAACCATTTATCCTGTAAGCTTAAACATATATGCTCAACATTGGTTAATAACACATGAATGTGCAAACATTTCAATTTAGATAAACAAGTGCAAAGATTATATTTATCTAAGGTTGAAGCATTTGTCATACAAATTTAGAAAACAATACCATACCCATGCACACTATTACAACAACATTTGTAAATCCTTTCAAAATCAAATTTAGTCATACATAAAATGTGTAAATAGTTTGTAAATATTTGCCAAAAAAATATTTTTTTATAAACATTTGTTATATTCTTTGAGTAGTCAACATTCAACACTCATCAAATTCCTTTTGATTGGTTCTTGGTCCATTTGTGTTAATTCTATTCACCATCTTGTCCCTCAACCAAAAGGGGACACTCAACTCCTCTATACGAAGGAGAACATTCCATGGAAGACAACAGTGATAGTTGAATAGCCAACTAGACACCCATGTATGTGCATTGTGTGACATCTTACTCACCTACATCAAAATAAATATTAACTTTCACATTTTTACTATACCAAAAGATATATTGTCACACATTTTAGAAAACTGCATATATTCTACCAAACATTATATTTACACAATTTAACAACGGAAATGTAAAGACATCCTTTTATAAACTCCCATATATTAATAATGGCATGTCATATATAAAATGCTTTTATGGTATCCATAGAGCCATTATTAGGAGTTTTCAAAAGTGAGTTAAAGACACCAACAGAGCTAATAATTAAGTGGAGTTCACCATGGAAAGACATAAAATAGTTCTCTACATAAATTGATACATAGTTGTTTTTGTCATGCATTCGATATAATTTAACTCTAATACACCAAAAATAAAATGGCTTAATACATAGATCTTGATTCACCATAATAGTTTTCATATCCTCCAATTCAACTAATTGGATATTAACCAACATTCAAAATAACATTATAGTATTTGAAAGTGTTAAAAATTCTTCTAATGCACAATTAAACAAGTGCAATTAAACTATATTATGTGTTTTCAATAAAACCATGTGTGCTTGCAATAGTGTCTTGCATGCTTCCAAGCTTTGTGTCAACAACCATGTAAAAATTGTGTTCATTGTACTAAGTATGATTCTTTTCTCATTCATTTTCCCTATCGAGATCATCAAACCAGTTTTGACGCTTGAGATTTTGTGGCATCTATGGAAATGTAGGTGTGTTACTAGATATAGTCGACCTTCTCCTCACATTCATGCATTCAATCAAGTCTCTTTGCTGACAAATAGTGTGACCAAATCCATCTTGTACAGGGAAAAATGGATGCACACTTGGATGGTCTAATCTAAGTTGGGACGAGACATGTCTACTTTCTACCTTGTTTGACAAATCTTCTAAACTCTTATTAATGAAAACTTAAGTGTCACCAAATCAGATGTGTGCATCAAAATCCCTTGAATCTTGTTTGTTATTTGCAACTTCAAGTCTATTGATGCATGTTCATCTCTGCTGTCAATGGTCTACAAACAAAAATAGACATATTTCAAAAATTACAAATCAAACTAACAAAAAATGGAATGATAAAAATATGGTTATAACGTCACCTGTGTATGCACAGAATAATCCTCCAAGAGTTGGAACCTTTCATTATCTCTTATCTCATCAAATTCATTAATTTCCTGCATTACCATTGTAACACATTTAAAACACATGTTTTGCAAAAAATGATATACCAAGAGAATAAAAAAATCATGTGTTTCAACTACCAAATGATTAGAGACATTGATGGCGCATCCTTCTTCTATTGAATCAACTGTACTAGCAAGATTATCAAGGTCTACATGCAAGTTGTTAGATAGATGTTGTCTCTCCCTCATCAAGTTCACCTTGACTGCATGCTTGCACATGTATCCTTGTATTAAAAAGTTGCAAGAGCACATACATAGATCAGGTGAAGAGCTATACACCTCATATCAAAAACAAAGATTGCTTTCACTTGTCACCCATGCTATGTAATCATCAATGTCACTGAATGTAACATGGTCATCTGGAATTTGTAAGGCTCGAACCCAAGATGTGTTTTCAATCTTCTCAATATTAAAGTTCCTATAAAAACCATGTTTCTTGCTAGCTTGCACCCACCAATAATAGACATAAACATATGTTGTTAGTTGGTGTACCAACCAATCAACACGGTGATTTGTAGCACGCTCGACTATTTTCAAGAATCGTCTCTTTAGGTGTGAGTGGTAGGACTCTATTGCACCATTTGTCTTTTGCCCCGCATGCTTTAGTGTATGGAAACATCTAGCCCACATACTCAATCTATCAAACCACCATCCCTTAAAATATTCAATGAATGAGGGTTGTGTATCTTTAAAATCTTCAATAAATATGTGAACCTCATTCCTTGCAGAATCCTCATCTATTGAACGATGCATGATATGTCCAAGTCTATCAAACATCTCTCACCTAACTGCATTATCTTTGACCTTTGTGATCAAGTTCTTCAACCATGCACGTCTAACATGCCAAAAACATAGATATACATCACAATGAAAAACTTCTCTACATCATGAATAATTTTAATCATTATTTAATATTCTTCCATGAGATGTATTGAAATATTTACAAAAATACAAGCTTTTAATGAAAAAATGAAACACTTGATAGCTTTGATCTCAACACCTGCATCATCCACCATGAATGCGTTTAGTCTCCAATCAATATTATTCAAGTGAACCCGTTGGAGAAGAATGCGCATCCAATATGCAATATCATATGCACAAGACCTAGACATAATGACCCATGCCATAGGAACCCCCATTTCTTTTGCGTCGAATGCAAATATTGTATACAATTGAAACTATCATAAGACATAGGGTACAATTAATCAATACTATGTTTTATTTGAGTGTAAGCATTTCTAACTCAAATCTACCAATAAATACACAACATACCTTCATTGCATTTGTACCAAATGTAGAATCCATAGCCAATATGTTGTTGTGGCCATATTGAAGCATCCAATCAAGTTGATCTAGCAATTGAATTCCACTTGTCAACCACTTGTCAGGGTTTGCTAAAACCCATTGTTGCACTGAAAGAGCATCATTACTATCAAACATGTAGCTTGATGTCTTAATTTTACGATCAATATTTGTGATATTATCCATTGTCAAAAAATCGTCCCTAGAATATTGACCCTCAAACATGGTCATCTTCTCATGCACCATTTGTTTATGTTTTTTATGGATTGCATCTGCAGGCATGCCAAGCAATAACAATGACTCCACCCACTGATGCAATTGTTTACTAATATATGGTGCAAAGAAGAACCTTGTTCCCAAAAACTCATTATTCATTTAACCACGAAAAGGCATGCCATCCTTGTTCACATGTTGAACCTAGTGGTACCATATTAACATATGGTTTGGCTTACGAACCATGACTCGTGTGCTAAAATGACAAGTGCAACCACATTGCATATGTTTACGTCCAGGTCTACTACCCTTCCCTAATTTAGGCACTGAAGAAGGATCAAAAGGTGTTGCATTTGTTTCCCTGAAATCATTTGGTCCATATGCACACCAATACCTATGAAAATCATAAAGAATCTTCAAACTATTAATAAACACGTACTTAGCCAATGAATATAGACACTCTTGCACTTCACAATTGTGAGGATGAACATATGCAATTAAAATATTATTCTTACATGTTGTATTCCAAAAAGCTATTAATCCTGGTTTTTTTATTATAATGAGGAGAGGCTTTCTTTATATGAATCTTGCTGAAGAAGGTTGGGTAGGAGTCCCTTGAACTTTCTCCTGCAATAAAGTCATTCAATCTATCAATTTCAATCCAAGCT